>LSSL01007781.1:0-15436 GCA_001953115.1 Smittium mucronatum | reverse complement strand
CCAATTGAAAGTGTTAATTTGAGCAAATAGGAACGGGGCTTAAATTTGGGCCCGGAAAGGGTTAAGCGGGATACTACTGTAATCCAATAATTTTTTTGATTTGATAATTTTTGGTCCAATTGAATTTATTAAATTTTACCATAGATTATTTAATACCAAAAATCCCATTTGAATTATTGGATTACAAACAGGGTACGCACTTAAGCGGGGTGCTACTATATAGAAATTAGTATATTCTGCTTCTTAGAAAGCAAAGAAAAGTGTTGGGGAAGGTATTAATAGTTATTTATTAATATTTAAAATCTCCTTTATATAATAATTTTTTTTTTATATAATAAAAAAGAAGTAAACCGTGTTACAAAGCCTAAATAAATGTTAATATTTATTCTGCTTTACCACGATCACTAAAAAATTGATATTTTTTTTAAAAAATTTTATTAACATATATTTTATATATAGAGATGGATTCTGAAAAATCACCTAGAAATGTATTTCTTGCTAGTTATTTTTTTGACAGTGATCTTAAAGTTACCAGAAATGAGTTTTTTTTTAAAAAAATATCTATTAAAAAAAAAATTCTAAATGAAAATGAAAATGAAATGCGCGTTTTAAAATTTTAAACTGCTCAAAAAAAATAATTTAGGCAAAATGCGTGATTTCTGATTGCAATTATAGAAATAAAGTGTCATTTAAGACTGTTAATTTTTTTCATCTAAAGAATAATATTGACCACACATGTTATCGAATTTGTACTAAAATGAATGATACTAAGGTTAAATATATATCTAATAATTTTCTGGGAATTTTTACTAGTTCCAAGCCTGCAGATGTTGTGTATTTTGATTTAATAAGCCACGAATACAATGTAAACTATTATATGGCTTATAGAGGACTTAAATCCTGCAAAGCCTCAATATTATTCGATTAACTTAATAAATTTAGAAAAATCAATAATCTTTTAGTGAAAGTAGTTGTGTTAAACCTAGGAAAAATATACTGTTTAAAAAAATATGGAAATATATTTCACGGTTGTTATTTGTTTTTTTTTCAATGTAATAAATATTTAATTGGCTGTTTTAGAGTTATATATATTGATGCATATCATATAAAATCAAAGTATCCAGGATTAATTTTGATTTCCGGCTCTAAGCCAGGTACAGGAAAAACTCTACAAATAATTTTTGAGATATATCTGGCTGAAGGCAATGACTCATGGACTGATTTCTTTATGCGTATAAAAAATGGAGGAAGTTTTATATCTGAAAACAAAGAACTAATTGTTCTTTATGATTTTATGAAAGGTATTGAGGCAGCTATCTCAATGATTTAACCCAAAGCAAATCACTCGAAGTGTATGGTGTATATGGATAGAAATATAAAAAAGAAAACAAATACCAAAATACCAAAAGAGCTTTTTTAAGCATGAAAAAGGCTGGATAAATGTTTATTTAACATTATTATGGATGAAATAAAGTCCATAGATGAGAAGTTTTTCAAATATTTGATAGATATTTGTCTTATAAAATTGGTTTTTTACCATTTTCCTGTTTGAAGACACATTTTTTTAAGATAGGAAAATTCTGAGTCTATAAATAGTCGGATAATGGATGTAAGATTTTTATCATACTTTGAAATAATAAATGATTTAACAAACAAAATAGGAGAAATAATTTTGAAAAATACACTGAGATACATAATATTAAATATGTGGTATCGCTCAAACCGAGAAAAATTATCCACTAGAACATTTCATTTGGAGCAAATGGGAGAATTAAACAGTTTGATGAACATTTATTCAGCATAGAGCGAAGAAATTATGATAAAAAAAAATAGTAAACACCCAATTAAAAAATTGATTTAAAGGTATAAAGAAGAGTTTGATATAACTTGCATGCATATTTGAAGAGCATCTTCTCTTTTAAAATTAGATCAATATTAAAAAATAGGAATATATTGCCTAAAATAGAAGCTTTTATTGGATTATGGAATTATTTTTTTTAAAAAAAAGGGATTTAGTTATAATATTAAAATACTAGAAAAAACTAAAATAAAAATAAAATAAAAGGAAAAAATAATAAAATTTCATCCCACTCCCATCTGTCGCTCTAGCGGCTCCGTAACCACTGGGCATTGGTTCAAGGGGACTGGTGATTCACTTATACCTTCGAGTATAGTCAATCTAGCAACATGAATGCTATCCAAAAATTTTGCTGTTTCCAACTCAATATTCTTTCTGGCTGCGCCAGCACGAAGCTGACTTAAAGATTTTTTAGACTCCCCCCAAGGATTTTTTAACTAGTTCCAACATAACTTCTTTGGACGATAGTATTCGCATTTCACGGCTATTATTATTTGAATCGGTTATAAATCTTCCAATTGTATTTTTTCGAGCTGGTTTCCATTTTGGATATTCAATTAAGATATGATCGGTGGTTTCTGGAGTTTTTCTTCCGCAACAGGGGCAAAGAAGTTTGAAATTTTCCGCTATTATTTTCATGTTGGCCAGTATTTGCGACTTCCAAAAACTGTATATTCTCATTTTTCCGACTTCTTGAAGACTTTGCTTTACTTCCGGATGCAATTTCTGTAATATTATCAAGCTTCTTTTTTTTTTGATGTTCCTCTGAATCTTCCATTATTTAATTTTAGCGCGATTATTTTTCGCTTTGATATTGACCAATGAGATTTCATTTTGTTTTTTTTCGCCAGTATGGCAGTATTTTTGATCCAGTGTGAGCATCCAGTGACCCAAGTGGACTTTTTCGCTGTTATTATGTTCTTAATCAATTCAGATGTCCATGTCTTTGACGTTGGCAATCTTTAGTATTCTCTTTCATGTGCATTAATCGTTCTTATGAACATCGAGTTGATTCCCAATTCTTCTCTAAGACTTTTTAGGGGTGGATTTTTTCCAAATTTTGCGACCAATCGCATTTCTTTATTTATAACTGGTTGAATCGGATTTCATCTGGCTTAACTCATTCCAAATATTTTACCTCCATAACATCCAATCTGACTGAGAACTATGTTGATAAATTTTATTTTTAGTGCCAGTAACACATCTTCCTGTTTAAAAAACCATATGCTGCGAAAAATTCATTTTGAACCTTATCCTTGTTGTTTTTTATATTTTATGAGAAATTCCATTTTCTTTTCATTTATATAGCTCAGATAATTTTATTTATTGGATATTCCAGTATTTTTCATTTGAAAAGTCATTTCTGTGTCATAATTGCAATCAACTGTAATTATTCCGTATTTCGCTACATCAATTGACATTTTCCGAGTTTATTATCATTCAGTAATAGCGTTCAAAGCAATTTGGAGATCTATAACTGAATCAACGAATACAACCGCGTCGTCAGCAAATAGTAGCCCAGGGACTCGCACTAATAGGCCAGGAATTAATAATCCTGGGACATCCAGGAAAATATAATTAATATAGAAATTGAATAGAATCGGTGATATTATACATCCAATTCTTACGCCACATAAGTATTTATATGGTCCAGAAATATTATTTCCGACTCTGACAGCTAATTTTGGCACAAATTATAATTCTCCAATAATACTGGGTAGTTTTACACTGATTCCAATAGACCGTAATTTTTGGATTAAAGCTCGGTGAGTTACCATATCATATGCTTTAATTTAATCAATATAGCATATGCAAGTTTCAAAAATTTTCACTTTTCTTCGTTTAAATATTTCGTACAGAGTTGTGGCTTGTGCCAGACACTCTTAAAAACTCCAAAATCGGGCCCGTTCCTTTGTGAAATTTTTGAATTTTCTGTCTATTTTGGCTAATTTTGAGGCTATTATTTTTCCTAAAAATTTTATCGGTGTAAGAATCGGTGAAACTCCTCTTTAATTATCTGGATCATTTAGGTCTCTTTTTTTCCGTACCAGAAATACCAGACTATTTTTCATTGATTTTGGGATTTCTGCAGAATCGTACATAATGCAGATTATTTTGTATAATAATTTAGCCACACTTGAAGTGGGCACTCTCTCTCTTTCAAAAAAAGTTTCCAAATTTCACTAGGAAAACTGAAAATACCAGGAGCTTTATTATTTGGCTTATTCCTAAGTGCATCAGCTATATCTTTCCAGCTGATAGTATTGTCTCACTCTGAAAAATAATCGCATTCTATTGGTGAAAATAATTCCTATTTTACTGAATTAAAACTTTTTCTTGGGCTGCTTTTTGCTAATTCATTGAAATTATTATTACAAATTTTTACTTTCTCAGCATTTTCATTGATAAGATTTTTACCCTTGTCGTATATAATCCATTTGCTACACTCTGAAATATTTTCCCTGAAATTGATTTGATGAATTCCCATAATTTTTTAGATTTATAAAAACTAAATTTTTGGCAACTAATTTCATTTTACTTTCACGTTGAGATTTACTGTAAGCTTTAACTGAATATGATGCTAATATTTTAGAACTAATATAATATTTTATATTTTTTTTCTGGCTTAATTTCTTGGATTTCTTTCTGTGCCTTCGTGTTTTAATCAATGTAGGATTGGTTAAAATACTTATCAGTTTATCTTCAGGCAATTTTATTGCTAGTAAGTTCTCAGATTCATCCCAAATATTTTTAACCAATCCTTTACACAATTTATCTAAATCCAGATTTTCATTGGCTAATATCGCAAGCCTATTGCTAGAAACGAATTTTTTCGATATCTATTTTTTTTTCTTAGGAGCTTCCAATTAAGCAAAAATAAATTTGGCTATATAGGCATATGATCAGATAAATATACTATTTATATGCATTATAGCTATTTTGCTGAAAATTTAATCCAGAATAGAATATGTGATCAATTATTCTTTTAAATTTATTTTTATTCCACCTAGATCCAGCAGAATTAGTGAGCTTCATGATTCAAAATCCAGACCCAAGCTTTAATGTAAAATTATTGGCTGTAATTGAGTTTATGTTAAATTCGTCAAGCAGACACTGAAGTTTGAATTTTTATCTGAAATTTTTAAAGTTATTCACAAGTTCATACTTTGATATCTTTCTTCTTATTCCTGATACAGATATATGAAAATTGGTAACTGGTATTTGAAGCTTTTTTCCAGAAGTCAATTTTCCTGAGATAATTCCTTTTAGCCATGTTGGGTGAGATTTGAATTCGCTTATTTCTAAACCTTATTTATTTTTAACAACCAATAGGAGCTCATTTCCACCTTTAGTAAGATCATATTTTGATTCAATATACGTATATCCAGGAATTGGGCATCTGAATGATTTTTTAGTATTAAATTTTTTTTGTAATGCGATAATTTCAGGGAATCTGTATTTTATAAGAAGCTTCAGCTCTTCATTTATTTGTTTTATTCTGTGTATATTTAACGTCATTAAGCCGATTTGACCGTTATTGAAAGATTCTTTTGCAGATAATAGTTCTTTTTTTTGTCGTCGAAAATAATCTATCTTTTTTGTTTTTTTCACGTCTAATTTTCACATTTAGTGCTTTTTCTAGTCTAATTAATTCTTCTTTCAAAAAATTGATTTCTTTGCTATTATTTGTTGTAGTTTCATGTCTCCAATCACCGTTTTTCTGCCTGATTTTATGAACCGAGAAATTTTGTTCAAATGTGGATGTATTGTCGAAAACGGTGTCTTTTATTATGTTTTTTTGAGCTCTTGTACATTGAAAACAAGAATTTTTTTTGATTTTTTTTTGATTTTTTCAGTGTTGATTTTTCAGTTTTTTTGAGGTATTTTTTCTTCTGTGACAACAAATTCATAATTAAATAAAATTCATATCAATATCCTTATCAGAAACCACATCTGATATTGATTCGATGTCAACAGGATCAGAAATCATTTTGTAGTTTGGAGGATTTGTATTATAATATTTCTCTCTTTTAATTGAATGATCATTGTGGATATTTTTTCCATTCAACATGGGGCCAAATTCCCCAGAATTTTTATCTTTCATAATATCGTAATTCAGGTATGAATAATTTGATTTAAATACAGGGGTTTTAATAGTTTTTGAAGAAATTTCACTGGTCGAAATATATCTGTTTCTCGGATTCTTTGGTTATGATTTTCCTGATACTTTGATTGGTTCAATATTTTTCACATTAATTTTGATGCTTTTTGGCGATGTTTTTTTTTTTTTTTTTGAAGTAGAATTCGAAACTTCGTCTTCTGCAACTTTCTTAGTAATTTTATCTGAAATTTTTTCATTTTTTTTTCTCATTCTGGAATTTGAAAGAATTCGGATCATTTTTTTGGGGACATAATGATTCATAAATGAGTCCAAATCGTTTTGAGAGATTATTTATATTGGTTTATACCCTGTTTCAATCAAATCAGAAGCTTTTTAATTGTTAATTTTCATTAAAGCATCTTTCTTTCTTCTTTCTCTTGTTCTCTTGAAATAAGATCAGGGCACTCTTATTCCCAATGGTCTTCTTTTTTGCAAAAGCTGCAGATTTTTTTTCATCCTTTGTAGAAAATGCATATTTCTCTGCCTCCATGTTCCAGAAAATTATGAATATCAGCTATAACATATTTTTTGGCGAATAATACCATCATTTTTTTAGCAATAAACTATTCAGTGCCTTTAGATACCCATCAATTAACGTCTTTAATGGTTCCAAGTGGGTTTAATTCTTTTTTTAGTAAATTTATTATGTCAGTTATACCTGCATCTTTGAAGCTTGGGATGTTTATTATGGAGATTTCTTCATCATAATTGACGGTTTGAAAGAAATAAATTGTAGCTCTATTGAAAAATATGGCCATTTTCATAAACTTTTCGGCTTCTTTGACATTATTCAAGACGTAGCACGTGATTTTGTCTCTTTTGTCTTCCTTCTAACGTAAATTAATCCTTTCAGGTTCCTATTTATTGATCCCATGGAATCATAGTGTAGAATCTGAAGCAGTAAACAATCAAATACAATTTTTTTACATCTGATACACCAATGCATAATCTCTTCAGGCTTGATTTTGGCACATCAAGTACTAAGTGTTTAAGGGATACCTGTTTCAAACTTGCTAAATGTATCTTTTTAGCTCTTATATTTTCATTGGACGCATTGATAATAGCTTTTGTACCGTTTATCACTTTAAAATGGGCATTTGAATAATAAATACCATTTTTAGAAATTCAGTTGGGGCTTGTGGCTTTTTTAATTTTTGTTCCATTATCCGAATAAATATAGGCTGCTGATATGTTAGAGTTAGCTTTAGTTACTCTAAAAAGTTTTCTTGACACTGTATTAAACATTTCAGATGTGTTTTCAAGGTTTTTTTGACTTGATGTATTATTGAAATAATATTTAAAGTCTAGTAAAAAATAAATGTTTTTTCTTTTTTTATATGTATATTTTTTTTGTTTTTTTCTTAGTTTTTCTGTTTAAAAATGTAAGTACTAATAAAAAAATAAATTTATGAAGATAACCGATCTATTTAATCTTTCTGAACCAACCAGTGCTAAATTTTTGATCCTTTAGTGCCGATATTTTTGATTGGTCCGTCAAATTTTTTTGAAAAAGGCATCACGGAGTTTTGAATTTTGAAGTTAAAAGAAAGTTATTAGTCTCACATGGAGTATCACAGTGGCAGTGGTGATTAATTCAAGACTGGTCACTGAGATCCTGTATCCCATATATTTTAGGTTGACCCCAATTGTATCACTAGAATGCTTCAGAGGTTTGTCTCCTGGAGGCTCACCTGTCCCTCGCAAAAATATTTTTTTACCACCGAATCAACCTTAGTGATACGTCAAATTATGTAAATACGAACTTAATATTTAGCATTTTTTCAAAAAGCTAAATTTCGGCATATCGCTATTCTTATGCTGCTGGTAGAAGAGGGTACAAACGACGTGATAATATGGTATATATATTCCAATTCGTGACAAGAAATCCTGAAAAAGACGCTTATTTTTTCCAAACCTGGCACAAATATGCAAGATAGAAACGAAGCGCAATTTATACTTCGCTCAACTAACTATTTTGGTAAAAGTTTGGATCAAAATATCTCCTGATGTAACAATTCTGGGGGGGGGGGAATTTTTTTAAGGTTTAAGTTTTAAAAAAAATAAAGTGAATCGATTACAATTTACTTCGCAGGAAGATGATTCGATATATAAGATTAGAATATTAAAAAATCGATTTAGAATATTACTTACTTTCTTTACTTGTATTTACCTGGGAAAATGTAAGAATTTTTGGATTCAATTACTTGCGATTCTATTGGATCCTGAAAAATGAAAGCTTGAAGAAGAGGGAGATAGGCTTATGGAACTCTATTGAGTCCTTTAGACGTAAACTAAATTAATCCAGCCAATTCAACTTTACCTCCTCTTATAAATAGGCTTACAAGACGTCCTAAAACTAGAAGATATACAAGCTTTGGATAAAAAAAAATACAAAATCTAAGCTTTCCTGTGGAAATTGTAGATCCAAAGTCCATAACAGAAGAACATGCTAATAGCACTAATTTTTAATATCACTAAATGAATCACTATTTTCTAATTAAGACCACCTCTTATAAAAAAAATTGTCTAAAAATTTTTCTAGCTAAATTTTTTACTAAATATATTTGATACATGGTGAAAATGGCGTAAAGATTTAAAAATGAAATGAATTTTATATATTAATTTTAATCTTTGGAATAAAAATGTAATCTACATATGATAATATTGAATAAAACTAATATTGATAATGTAATCTTAAAAATTAGCCGAAAAAAATATTGTTTAGAATAAAGAGTTGCTGAAAAATATATGGAATGAATAAATTCTATAATATTCTCTTTTTATTTTAGTTTATTTGATAATTCGATTTATCAAAAAAATAACTAGCAAGAAATACATTTCTAGGTGATTTTTCAGAATCCATCTCTATATATAAAATATATGTTAATAAAAATTTTTAAAAAAAATATCAATTTTTTAGTGATCGTGGTAAAGCAGAATAAATATTAACATTTATTTAGGCTTTGTAACACGGTTTACTTCTTTTTTATTATATAAAAAAAAAATTATTATATAAAGGAGATTTTAAATATTAATAAATAACTATTAATACCTTCCCCAAAACTTTTCTTTGCTTTCTAAGAAGCAGAATATACTAATTTCTATATAGTAGCACCCCGCTTAAGTGCGTACCCTGTTTGTAATCCAATAATTCAAATGGGATTTTTGGTATTAAATAATCTATGGTAAAATTTAATAAATTCAATTGGACCAAAAATTATCAAATCAAAAAAATTATTGGATTACAGTAGTATCCCGCTTAACCCTTTCCGGGCCCAAATTTAAGCCCCGTTCCTATTTGCTCAAATTAACACTTTCAATTGGCCTAGCTTCTTGATTTAACAAATAGTATACAAATAATATTAGTCTAATGAAAACATCGAGCAAAAAGTGAAAGCCATTTTTGTAACATTGCCCCTGAAAGGGTTAAGAGCGCAATTTTTCGATATCGATTCAATTTGCGTACTTAAGCGGGGTGCTACTGTAAAATTAAGAGTAAAACCAAAGTTTTTTTTCTTTAAAAAGTTGATGCAAGAAATGAAATAATTTTTGAGAAATGTTTGATATTCATTAAATTTTACCTTCAATAATAATATAGCAATCAAAAAAGGATTCGTTGTGGTTTTGAACCATTAAATCTGCATCACTGAAGTTTAGTAATCGTGGTCGCTTTCGAGGTCGGCTTTTCTGAGTTTTAGGATTGAGAATCGGAATCATCTTTTCCATTTTTTCGAACTGAGAGCCAGAATTACCTTGGTTTCTGAATCGAGATGGTTTTTTCCAAGTTTTGGAATAGATAAACGAATTTTTATTATATTTTGAAGGCTTGGAGTTATAAATGATAAATGATATTTTTCAAAAAAGGCACGTAGTTGTACTAAATTTTTGTTGCAATTTTTTTTTTCACGAACTTTTCTTTTATCAGGAAGCATGAAAAGCCCTCTATATTCTGAAAATGAGGGTATGTTCTTTCATTTTCTTAGTCTCTACAGGCTTAGCCAGTTGGAAAAAAATTTTAAATGCACTTTCCTTGAAATGATTTATTTTTATTCTTTACTTTTAAATTAAAATTTACCTACTTGTATAATTGAGCGTATTTTTTTTAAAACTATATAATCTGTCTATTTTTGCAATTATTTTACGAAACTTGTATATTTTTGTAAATTATCCTAAATTCTATTATGGAAAATGGTTTACATAGCAAAAAAACCCCAATCTTGAAAATAATCCAACATGCGGGGAATTATTTTCAAAACCAAAGTTTTTTATTGTGTAAAAAATTGGCTATAACAAAAATTTGTCATATCCAGGCCAATAAATATTGTAAGATATGTTCGAGATATAGGTTTATATATTTTGCAAATAGAAAGGTAATCCTGAAAATTTTAACTTTGAACTGACCGATAACTTAGTACTTGATCTTAGCTTAATAATTCCAAATTAGAGTAGTAGTAAACATCGTGTCGAAAAGTTTCTGCGATATAAGATAATCTCCCGTATAACGAGATCGTTATTCAAACCAAAACGAGCAGATTTTTTTTCATATGTAAGAATTTTATCAGAAATATAATCATGAAGTTAAATTGAGCTTAGAGTTTATCTCTTTACAGGCCAAGATCATTTCCGAACTTCCATTTGTGTATATATACAGTCTCAAATGTGTAACTTTACTATATTTTTGATTATTGATGAAGAGGACATTTTGTTTCGTATCGCTTTTACTGGCTAATTCTCAGATTAAAATTATTCAATGAATTTGTTAAATTAAATTTGGTCGTTTCTATTATACAAAATAAAATTGTATTTTTATTTTTCCAATATTCTAATTAGGAACTTGAATGGCTTTTAGTGCAACATAATTCTTTTTTATCAATAATTTTCTATTATTGGATAAAAGATAATTTTTGGAAATTTTCGCTTAACCAAGGCACACTATAAAATCACTCTTCATTAAGAATCTGCCATAAATTCAAAAATATACAATTATCAAATTAATAACATTGAGCAAAAAATAAATCTATTTCTTTGCCAACGGCTCTGAAAGATTTGTAAAGGCATAAGTGGTCTCAATATCCTTTCGAGGAAAAAGTATTTAGCCAATTATTCTATGTAAAGGTTACATAATTATTATTGGTTGAAAGCAGTGATACTTCTTTGCCCATGTTCCTGAAGGCATTTTCACAACAAATCAACGGTAGTAAGATATAAAGAAATTGCATATGGGAGATTCTTTATGAATTCAGACTCTTTACTTTTTTTTTTGTATCACGGAATTTTATTGCAAGATTCAGACGCCTCACTAATAAATTTTTACCATCTTCCTAATTAGAAAATGTAGAATTAAAAAAAGCTTTAATTGGGAGATTCTTTTCAAGACCGGACTTTTTTTTACTGTGTAAAACATTGGTTACACCATGATTTTTTTAAAGCCTGGCCAATAAAAGTAGAAAAACAAACTGGCTCTAATAAAATTTCAAAATTTTGCCAATAGATAATTTTTTTTTTGTTATTTTTATTTCCAGATTAGCCAATAAGTTTGTATTTGCTCTTAGCTCTTTATTTCCAAATTAGGAAAGTAGTGAAAATTTAGTAGGAAATGTCTGGTCTTAAAGAGAATCTCCCAATTATTTTGGTGAGTAAATCAATTAGAGAAAATTATTTTAATTTAATTGTTAATGGAGCGAATAGCCTAATTATTGATAGCTAATACTAACAAATTTATTGGTTAGAAATGATAATAATTCGCTCAAAAAATTTAATTAGTTATTTGGCTAATGATTCATACAGTAAAAAAAAAGTTTTAATTCAAAAAGAATTTCCCTTATACGTAATAAAAACTGTGCATCGCTTTTCATCCACTAGATGAGAAATAAAAATACCAGCATGAATTAATAATTTGATAAATCTATTTATAGAGTGGCAGAGGAGAGTTGGGTGAAATTTTTTTAAATTAGTTATTATAACTGTTTATTAACTTCAAAATAAATTTCCCGTAAAAAAAAAAAAAATCTATTTATAGAAACAAATCAATGTTCTAGTTATTATTAAATTATAATATCTTGTACTATTGATTCCGTGCAAAGTTCAACATCTTGATGCAAACTTAAGAACTTGTTATGAGAACGAAATTTCTTCTATACAAAACACATAGCTTCTATAACTAATTCCGGTATTGACATGATGACTAGGTTATATATTCGTGAGTAGGGCTTGGCGATTAATCGGTTTTAAGCATTGGAAGATTACCGAATAAAATTCGACAAAAATTAATCGATTAATCGATTAAATTTTTTTCAACATTAATCTTTATTGGATAATAATACATGTACTTTTACACCAAAATTTCCTAGTTGGGATAATTTTCATATTTTATACCAATTTTAAGATTTTATAATTGGTTAAAATATACGTGAATTCCATTTGGGGATAAAAATATAAAAATATTCCTACGAATTTGTGCAATGTCTCTTTTTATAACTATTTATAGAATATCGCCAACCACAGCTATGTTTTTGGAATTCAAGTTTTCAATATCCAATAATTTTATTTATTTTGTCTTGTTGATATTTTTAAATAGAAAGTACTTCGATTTTTTACTAGAAAGATTGCTTACCCAAAAAATCATCCAACAAAACGATTAATCGATTAACGAAAAAAAAAATTCGATTAAAAAATCTAAAAATAATTTTGTTCAATTAATCAATTAATCGAATAAAATTCCGAGTCTTAGTTTAACCCTTTCAGGGACCAAGCTTCTAATAAACTTTTCAGAAATGTGCAAGGGATATTATATAATATGATGGGTTGGTATATGTCAGTATCATAAGTTTAAGTTTCCCAAAATTAAATAAAGATAAAAATGACATTTTCCGGACAGCAAGTGTATTTTTTTACATTTGCACTACAAAAATCCAGATTGGTAGTGCTTTTTAGCCAAAAATATTCGATTTCAAATATAGATGAAAGTAAAAACGCCACTTTCCGAACAGTAAGTGTATTTTTTTACATTTACACTATTAATTTATTTTTTCAGCAAAGTTAATTTGCCATTTCAACATTTGAACTCATCAATGCGTTTGTCAACACTCGATAAATAAATGTATTTATTTTTTCTAAAATTTCTATTTATATCTCAGTTTTTACTGGTGATTATATTTTTGTATTTGTAAAATATGGGAGATTCTTTTCAAGACCAAACTTTTTTTACTGTGTAAAACATTAACTACACTATGATTTTTTTAAAAGCCAGACCAATAAAAATAGAAAAACAAACTGGCTCTAATAAATTTTCAAAATTTTGCCAATAGAAAATTTGTCTCTAAAATTTATATTTTGAATTATATAATAACTTTATTTTTTATCTTAGCACCATATTTCCAAATTAGAAAGTAGTAAAATTTAGTAGGAAAATGTCCCCTCTCAAAAGAATCTCTCATATATTATAAATTCATTTTAAAAATTCAATTCTATTCGCTTTAAATACCGTAAGGGTGCGATTTATTGGCACAATTGACTTATGTGAACTTTACTTTGGTGCCATTTTTGTACAGCCGGCCCCGAAAGAGTTAATGAAAATGTAACAAAATTACATTATTCAATTAACCCTTTCCGGGCCCAAATTTGTTCCTTGCCCCTATTTGTGTAAATTAGCCATTTCAATTGGCCTAAATTTTATATTTATCCAATGGTATACAAATAATATTAGTCTAATGAAAACATTGAGCAGAAAGTGAACTCCATTTTTTGTACCATCGCCCCTGAAAGGGTTAATGGTTTTTTATTTGTAAAGTTTAATCCTTTTAGGGGCCAAATTTTTACATAATTTTTTTTGAAATGTGCAAGGGATATTATATAATATGATAGGTTACTATAGGTTAATTACATAAGATTTAGCTTCCCGAAATTAAATAAATGAAGATAAAAATGACATTTTCCGGACAGTAAGTGCATTTTTTTACATTTACACTACAAAAATTCAGAACGGTATTGTTTTATTAGTCAAAAATAGTCGACTTTTTTTTTTGCATCGGAATTTTATTGTAAGATAACGTCATAAAAAGAATCGACTTAGGACAAATAAATGAAAAGAAATATGACATTTTCCGGACAGTAAGTGCATTTTTTTACATTTAAACTATAAAGTTATTTTTTCAGCAAAGTTAATTTGCCATTTTAACAATTGAAGTTTACCAATGCGATTGTCAGCATTTAATCAATGTATTTATTGATTTATAATTCCATTTCAGCGCCAGCTTTTAACTGGTCATCACTTTTTTTTATTTGAAATACACCATTATAAATGCATTTTAAAGATGAAATTATGTTTGCTTTTAATACTTTAAGGGTTTGATTTATTGGCACTATTGACTTTTGCAGAATTTACTTTGAAGCCATTTTTTTACACCCAGCCCTGAAAGTGTTAAAAATAATATAAATTTCAAGTCCTGGTATTACTATAACTTTTAGATTAATCTCATTCTCATAAGCCCATCCTTTTATTCGGGACATAGCCTTTGAATTAAACATAAAGATTTGAAAACTCATTTATTATACCCCACAATCCTCATATTTCAGAAAATGCATTTTTCAAAATTCTTCGTGCTGATATCTTCAGCCATTACACAAATCGTTGCACAAAGCAATGATCTCAAAATTGACGTTCTCGTTCCTGTAGGAACTTCCGGGAATGGAAGTCTTGTGGTCAAGCAAACTGTTCCTCTTCCTGATCTAGAGGCGCTCTTCCAGGATCCAAACTATGAGCCTAAACTTCTCACTTCTGCAGACATATCCTCAATTGGGTTCCCTCAGGATTTTTTCGACTTTTTAAAATCAAATGAAACTTTTCCAAAAAACGTCAACTGCATTAATTGTGATACCAAGAACAGAGCCGTTTTGGACTTAGCTCTTTTGAATTCTCTTGGATATTGCCGGTGTGGATACTGTCTTTATCCAGGATCAATATGTTGGTATGATGTCTGCAGAAAAGCGTGGTACAATTGCATACCAGACTGCTTTTTGAAAACATCTACCACATCTACTACTACTACCACTACTACTACTACATCTAAAAAGACTTCAACCACTACCACTACCACGTCTACAACAACGTCTACTAAGCCATCAACTACTTCTACCACTACTTCCACCACTACTTCTACTAAGCCATCAACTACTTCTACCACTACTTCCACCACTACTTCTACTAAGCCATCAACTACTTCTACCACTACTTCCACCACTACTTCTACTAAGCCATCAACTACTTCTACCACTACTTCCACCACTACTTCTACTAAGCCATCAACTACTTCTACCACTACTTCCACCACTACTTCTACTAAGCCATCAACTACTTCTACCACTACTTCCACCACTACTTCTACTAAGCCATCAACTACTTCTACCACTACTTCCAC
>LSSL01007780.1:0-13171 GCA_001953115.1 Smittium mucronatum | reverse complement strand
GTATTTTTAATTGTAACAGAAAACAAATCAAAGTCAATAATAAGTGGCTTTGTTTTACATACAAAAACTTTATAAATTATCTTCATCCCCAAATAAAAAATCAGAAATTTTAATAGGTCTTATTAATAAGTATGCTGTTGTGTTGTATCAAATTGTGCAAACAGTCGCCTCTTTTAACTTTATATAGATCATTTTTTGGAATCAAACCTTTTAGTCGGAATAACCATAGTTTCTCCTTTTATAACAGAAATATTAAATCTAATCCTTGAAACTTGTAATATGTAAAACTTTTCTTATTACTTCATTTCTTATATCATTTTATAAATGGACTACGTTTAAATCGAAATAAACCCTTCTTCAGAAAAATTTACATTTTTTATATTGGTTAGGTTTATCAAAAAAAAAAAAATTCCCCGAATATAGATATCTTTCCAAATTTTAGCCGGCAATCAATTTTAAATCAGATAAAAAAAAAACCCTCCCCAGATGAATGGTTTTTTAAAAAATACTTTACATAAAAAAAAAAAAATTACAATAACAGAACATCACTTATAAATTAAAAATTTCAAAGTAAAAAAGCTCCAGTTAAACAATATTTTATCTATCATAAAATCTAATAAGCACACTTTTCTGCGTAAATCTTGTATTCCCTCCCAATATTTTGTTTTTAAAACTTATATAATTTAATTTTTTTATTTGAAAATTTTAATATTCCGACTATTATAAATATATAAAACTAATGAAAAATTATCTTTAAACACAAAAAATAAACTTTTTTTTTTTTATATTATCTCCTTGAATCGTTTTTTATTTTATCTCTTACAAATTAAGCATAAAAGATTAATGTTGGGATTTAACACTATTGTAGGCCTTTTAGCATACCGGAAATTTCACTATAAAAAATGAATATTATTCCTTCTTTATAAAAATAAACATTTCTAATAACATTTTCATTATTCGTTCAAATCACTATTAGAATCAAAAAAAAAAAATCGTGAAATCTAAATAGGAAAAATTTCCGCAAGTTTTAAAACTAAACACAGATATTAGGAAATTAGTAAGCTTAAATAAATAAACCTATAAAAATTGGTTCAAAAAAAGCGTCTGGTCAGCACAATAATCATCCAACAATTAAACAAAATCCAAAATAAATATATTTACCCAGAAAATAAGGTATGCAGATTAAAAGTAGGATTTTCACGGGTTTTATTCTATGGATTATTGTTTATCCCAGAATTAATTCTGTATTTAAATCAGTTTTCTTTCTAAAAAAATTTTTTACAGAAAAATATTTTTATTTTTAATGTTCATCATTTTATAATTTTCTAATATGGAATATATTTTTCTAAGCTTAAAGAAATTAATAAAAAAATCATGATGTTATTAATTACAAGTATTATCTTCTTTACATAAAACTAGAATTTTCTAAGAACATTACAAAATTTATTACTAATGAGTTTGAGAAAAAAAAAATCTGATATTTACCAAGAAACTAAATTTATAGATAGGAGTATGATTAAAGTTGTCCTCTTTTCCTTTTTGGTTTTTTTTAGAAATTTGTTTATTAAAAAATCCAACAGTCAATAATTAGAGAAAAAATTGAAAAATTTTCGTGCTAAAGATATTGATTACCTAGGAGATCTTTTATTGCAAAAAAAAATAATTTAAATCTCATTTTTTTAGGCCGAAAAAAATTTCCAAACCATTTCAGGTTGATTGAGAGTGGGAAACTCTGCCAATTTTTTCTTGAGAATTTATGTGATATACTTATATGCCACAGTAAGAAAAATATTAATAAAAATATTATAAGATAAAAAATACTAATTTGATTTAAATAAAAGTGAATTAAAAATATAAATATCTGATATGCTTTAAAATCCAAAATCATTTAAATAAATCCACAAAATAAGTATACATGTCATAAATGAATAATTTTTTGTGTTTATGACGTATATTAGGTTTAAAAATTTATCTTGGTAGTAAATTGGGTTAATAGCAAATCAGCTTAAATTAATGAAATTGATATAAGATTTTATTAATTGGAATTTTATTGTAATGTTTTTCCAATGGATCTGAACTGCTGGAAAGACGGGGTATTATCCCAGTGATTTTATATCCAAGAATTCTAAAATAAAAGAAGCTTTGTATAAGAAATTTCTTTTATGAGAAATGAGTAAATAATTAATAATTTTTGATGAGAAATTTCTTTCCCAAAAATTGATCTAATGAAGTGACTAATTTAACATAAAAATAAAAATATTTTATTTTATTTTATGGTAGAGTTAAATATTGATAGAGATTTTAATTTAGCCTCACAATTTAATATAAATTAACTATTTTTTTTTTTTTTCGTAAAAAAATAATTATAGGGTAAGTTCGGGTATTATAAAATAGTGGAAACGAAATATTTTATGATATTACGGATTTTATACGTAATATAAGTTTAATACAATAAAATAAATATTTTTGATAAAGTTTGAATTTATCTATTGGAAGATTTAAATGAATTTTCGGGTATTAATACATGCTCACGAAGCATACCAATTAAGTTTTTATCTTTCTCCTCACTTTAATTTTTAAATAAAGTTCAAATCCTGACATTATTCAATATTAATAAATTTAAAAAAATATATAGAGCATGAGAAAAAAAACATTAGATTTTTTCATGTTTATAATATAAAAATAAATAATTCGATTAATTTCTACAAGAAGCCATTTAAATATTTAAATTTATAGGATTTTTTTAATTGAACACATCTTTCAAATATTTTATCTTTAAAGTTTATTTATTTCCAAAATCAAGTTTTAAAAATGTCAATTTAAAACTTCTATAGTGTTAATTCCAAATTTCACATTTTTTATATATACTTTGTTAGTTTTTTAAATAATATATAAAAATTTGAAGCTATAAATAACCAAAAAAAATCTGAAATATAAAATAAGACACATATTGGTTTTTAAGAGGTTATTTACCTTCAAAATATGTTTCATACTTATATATAAAAATCAGTTATATCTTATAAAGCCCCAAGAAAATTTCTTGAGCTTAAAATTTAAAAAATGGTAAATTTAGATTAAATAGGCTAATTAAAAATATATTTTATAGATTTTGAACTATTTTTATGCCGTGGATTTTTATTTATTTATAAAAATTTTCTTCATTAAATCGTAAGTATAAATAAAAAATATGAATTTTCAATTCACCCCATTAAATATATTAATTCCAGAAATCAGAATTAGGAAAAAAAACACACTTTTCATGAACTTTCAATTTTATAATGAGGTACTTGAATTATTTAAAGAGGAATTGATATTTTTCAAGTAACCAAAATTTGATATTTTAGTTCACAAAAAAACCAATGCTCATAATCAAAGACTCTGAAGAGTAATAATAATTCAATAAAACTTCGGATACTGGTATTTTTAATAATTTAAAAAAAAAATTTAAATCCAGAAAAATAATATTTCATCCACCCTTTATTTCTTAGAAAACTATATTTATAGAATTTAGAGATTTTTTTTAAATAACTATCAATTAATTGAAAAAACCCAAAAATTATTTAGAAGGTACCTTTAAAACCCCTTTTTTTTTAATTAAGAAAAAATGGAAGAAATAAGATTTTATTTTGGTGATTTTTAGGCCGAATAATTTTTTTGTCATTATAAAAATCAGTAATTCTGAAATAGGATACGTTTAATATTTGATAGTTGAGTCACAGAAAAATATATCACATTTTTTTAGCCTTTTCATAGCGCTTAATGAAGATTTTTGCACAATTTTCATCTCAATTTTTCCTAATTTTTTTCCAGAGAATCTCAATCGTTTCTTCGAATTTTTTCTTGAAAATTATGTACTTTTTAAATGTACATAACTATAAAAATTTGCAATATTATTATGAATACACCATTTTTCATCTTAAATTTTACTAAATTTTAAACTCGGAAATATTTTTCCAGTAAAATGATATAAAATATTTTTCTCATCTGATCAAAATTGATTTTGTAATGCATTTTAATTTTTAATTTTTAATTTTTAAATTTAATATATATTAATATATTTTTTTAGTGGAATTAATTTATTTGTAATAATTACTAAAGTTTTGACAAGAATTAAAATTAGTAAATATTTTTAAATCATGTTTATAATCTTTAAATAATATGACTTTTATTCCGTCTTATTATAATAAAAGATAAAAAAATTATTTCGAAATTATTTTATCCTTTATATTTAAATTTTTTTTATATTTGTGATGGTATAATTTCATTTTTATTGACAGGATTAATTAAACTGATACTAAATTATTGAAACGATTCAACATTTTTCAAGATTTGTAGACTATTTTTCCATTAATAAACATAATTATACAAAAAAAAATCATCATTTTGGATATTAGAAGACTTTTTTCAGAAATTATTTTTATATTTGCTATGGATTTGAGTAATAAGAAAATCCCTAAATATTCAAAAATTTAACAATTTATAAACTTAATTAAGGATTTTTTTAGATAAAAAGTAAGAGTTAGACTCCTTTATTTTAAGTTCTAAATAATTTAAACCCAAATTTATAGTTTCTCCATAAAAAAATTACAATAAAGAGGTATCAGGTATTCCACCCAATTAATTTTCCACTCAAGTGAAAGAAGAATTTTTATACTACCCCAAAAAGAGTCATTAATAGTTTCGTAGGTTTGAAGTGTGAAGTGATCAAATTAAATATCTATTTTAAAATAAAGTAAATATAAGCTTTTTTAAAATTTTCTGTATAGTTTAATAAAAAAATAACTTTAAAAAGATATTAATTGTTTTTTTAATATAACCATATAAAATATAAAAAAGTTCAATTTAGTCTGGAAATAAATTTCAAGAATCATAATTTTATTTCTCATAAAATGATAACCAGCTTAATTATATCCAGTCTTTATTTATATTCTTAAAAAAATTATAATTTTTAATCAAAAATAAGATATTTCTAATTTTTTTTAATACTGTATTAGAATATAAATGCATCTTAAGATATTAATTTAAGCCAAATATATATATATATATATACATAGAAATTTTTAAAAGCTATTTAAATTCAATAATTATTTATAATTATAGCTCATGTTAGATTATAGTTCAAAAAAAGAAATATAAATTGATCTTTTTCATATCTCTCTATCAGTGTTGCAATTTCAGATACATGTATAAATTTTTTCATTATACTTTAATCCTCCTAAACCAAATAAACTTTATCAATTATTTAATATTAATTTTTTATAATAAAACATATAATTTGAAAAATAAATAACCAGATTCATTTTTTAAGGTATTTAATAATTTTTCTGAGAGAGTCGCCACTGAGAAATAGATCATTTGTTAAAAATAGTATCTGTAAATATTTTTACTTTATCCTTATCATCATAAAATCATTTTAAACATTATAATATATCCGCATCTTTTATTCAAATATTGTAATGATTTATAGATAAAATAAATTTAACTGGCTATTTTGCTTTTTTAAGATCTTTTGAGTAAAATTTCAGTATATATGGCAAAAAGCTCATAAAATAAAAAATGCCAATCATTTACCTTCCAGTTATCCAAGTCATAAAAATTAAAATATTAGAATACAACCAAAGATTAAAAAGAATTTATGCTAAATTTTTATAAAGGGTATCATTGGTTATGATTTTTAAGACTCTTTAGTTATAAAAAAAATAATTATAAAGATAAAGAAAATTTTTAATTATTTTTAATTAAAATTATTTTTATAGAGAAATTCTTATTGAAACTAATTTTTTTTTTCAAATAAACGTTTTAAAAATTAACTATTATTTGAGATTAGCTCCATTGTATTCTCTTAGGTCTGAATCTTTCATTTTTAATTTATAATATCGCAAAATCAATTTTCTAGAGGTTTTATTTTTTCAGTTAGTTTTAAACTTTATGGAATTTTTTATTTTTAACCAAGTCAAAGCGATTCCATGAAAAAGATATCTACTCAAATAAAATTTCCTAGAATTTATTATAGAATTCCTAATATTTACTCCTATAATTTTTCCAATACTTGAGTGCTATATATTGGCCAAATTATCATAATCTTTTTTTACATATTGATCAATATTTTTAACGATAAAAATATTGTGTATTTTTAATTTTTAGAAAATTTATTTAAAAAAGACAAACAGTACATATATATAATACCTTTTATTTTAAATCAGAATATTTAATCCAAAATTATTTTCAATCATTGCATGAAGTATATTGTTTTTTCTTAAATATAAGTGCTTCACATATTATAGTCTCTAATGATTCATTTATGTATTTTTTATCGTAAAATTAAATCCATATAAACAATAATGATTAATATTTTCATATTTATAGCTTCTTTTACTTTAGGCAACTTGTGTCTAAGTTATCTTTAAGAATAATTTTATAAAAATATGATTTTTTAAAAGCAGTTAATTTTTTTAGAAAAATCTTGTGTAAGATTTTTATTTTTTCTTATTATTTCGACAGTTACAAGTAAATGATTACTTGTGACACTCTATAATTAAAATATGTTAATTTTTAAATCTTTAACTGTATTTCTGAAAAAATGCGCCATAATAATTATTATTATCATAATAATAATAAAATAGAAATCAGCTAAATATTTATAAAAATGGAAAATACTTTTATCAAATGATTCGGTTTAAATTTTGAATGATAAATCATTATAAAATTTTTAACTCTTTAAAAAGAATAACTATGTTTCAAATGAGTCATATAAAATGATGTCAACTTCAGTTATAATAAATATTATGATAAAACAAAAAATCAACACTAATATAATCTGATAATAAATTTATATTATTCTGTGTTTTTTTCAACTATTTTAATCATTTTTAAAGTTTTTTCCAAAGTTATAAAAACTATTATTGCGTCTATATAGACCACAGAGTACAAAAAAAAAATTATTAAAAAATATTTAAAATATTAATTAAATTCCTGAGTACATTTAATGCCTTAATACTTAAGATTCATTGATTTTAGTGGTTTCTAACCTCAATTTTTTTTCAAAATAGTCATCAAGGGAAATTTTTATTGTCTGATAATCCATTTAATTTTTAAAAAAATTCACCTAAATTGTGTATATTTATTTATTTTAAATTTAAATCAAATTTTCAAAAAGATACTGCTTTATTTCTCACGAAATTTTTATTCAGTTCGGTTTTATTTTAGTGCTAAATACTTATAATTGTTCGAGGTAAAGATTGATTACAAAAAAATTTATTAATATAATAATAAACCCAATAAATTTTATTTTCATATTATCGAAACAAATAATCAGGTAAAATTTATTATATACATATATATTTTTTGCAACAAAGAATCGTTCCATAAAATTTTCAAAAAACTTATCATCAAAAATCTAGAGCTTGGTATCTGAATTCATTTAACAAATAGGTTTCTTAACCGTTAAAACTCAACTGAATTTTCATTTTTCAAAAATTTGAAAAATATAAGGAATAGTAAATTTACATATTTAAGAAAATTTCATTCTTTATTATTTTATTTTCAATACACAAATTTAATATTTTAAACATTTAATCTTCAATATTCATGTTTTTTTAAATATTTTTTCCGAAAAGATAATGGAAAGCATAAATATATATATAAAAAAATTGATTAATTATTTTTTTATCATTTTATCTGATTATGATGTATATTTGATTTCTATTCATTAAATTTTTGTTGAATTATCAATTTTTTATGACTTAAAAATATTTTTATAGTAAAAAAACTACTAGCATTTAATTTTCAAAATTAGAATACTATCGTTATTCATTATCTTTAATCGCAACCTTTTAAAAATATAGAAAGGCGTTTTCAGTATATAATGAAAAATTTCTATTAATATTATATTTACTATCTATTTTATATAGCTTTCATTGTAATCTCATTATATTTTAAAAAAATAAGCTCTAGCTCTAATAAAAATGGATATACAAAGAGTTGATTTTTTTATGTTTTTCGAGAGAATTTTTTTTCTTCTATACCACTAATTAAAAATAAAATGAGAAATAATTGAATATAAGACGTTTTATGCGTTTTAAAAATAATTTTATTTTGAAGAAAATTATAATTATTTTGTTTTTAATACCGATTTGAACAAAATGAAAATTTTGGAGCTAAATTTCAAAGGAACTATAACCTACTCTATCATTTGAAATTATAATAAAACTGAGCGGTTAGATACTTTGTTTTATTTTCATTTTTTTAAAAAAAATAAATCACGTTAAGGTAAATTTTGGGATGTTTCAGTTTTAATAAGGCCTCTATTTTTTTCAAATTTTGTTTTATTAAGCTTTGAAAATGATCTTATAGCAGTTCTTCAGTTCTAATAGTCCTATTTTTTTATCCATCTATAAAAATAACCAATCATTTTAGTCCATAAACTTTGAGTCCATGATAAAAAAATTACAATTTTATCCCTCCCAAAATCAATTTATTGTTTAATTTCATTTTAAAAGAATTTTTAATGAAAAAAAATCTAACTAAACCAACTGATAAATTGAAATAAATTTAAATAAAACATCGTGGTTTTTTATAATTATATTTTTAGATATTTATTATAATAATTTACATATTGTACTCTTAAACCTTTTTCCACATGTTATGACAATTGATTTAAAATAATTAAGTTTGAAATTCCAAGTTTATAGCTAATTATTCAAAGAAATTTCTGAGCATCCAAATTTTTTCAAAAAAAATCGGTTTTATAAATTTTTATTTATTTTCTTTTGTACTTAATACCTAAAGTATTGACTCATTTTTTGTGTGTATAACATTTTTAATCTTTTGCTAATTTTTTTTTAACTCAAAATCATGAACAGAGTCATTTAATTTGGTTGAATATTAAAGCCTAATTTATTTTTCCTCATAGAATTGATGAATCTTGCCTAAAAATATTTCGTATAGGCGGAATAAACATAAAGAGGTTTATTTTAACTTTTTAATTGACTTAAACATGTGATGATAAAGATTTTGTATTAAAAATAAATATTAATATGATAATTAAGCATATAACTTAGATATATTATAAACTGCCCATCTGGTTATATATATATATGTATAATTTAGGGGGTTTAAAAATAATATTGATGTTTTTTTTATTATTTCTTGGACTTTTCTTTTGGGAGTTTTTTTTTTCGTGGATCAAAATGATATTAATTATTTTTTATTGGGACCGCTATTATTGATTTTATAGTATAAATGCGAGAAATTTTTTTCTTGAGAAAAATATAGCAAATGATTGAAAGATCAGTCCATTAAGTGATATATTTTTTAATAAGAAAAATGCTTTATTAATAAGTATTTTTATATGATTATTTAGACCCCAAACCGAAATCCTTTGAACTTTTACGGAATTCCCATAATTCAATCTGAAGTTGGAAAATTTTGAGAAGTTATGAAGAATATTATTTTTAAAAATTATTTAGGTGATTGAAAATAATTTTTTGAGCTCTAAGCGCAAAAAAAGTCTTTTTAGCCTATTTTTTTTATATTATGAAATGCATTGGACGCTATATGATCATATATTTATGATAAATATGATTAAAAATTACACCTTGCAAATTTTCTTTGACTAAAAATGCCCATTATATAATATTTTTTTACAAATTTATAGTCTTTTTTTGTAGATTAGAAGTTAAATAGCATTTATTCAAATAAGAATTGGGGTTAGAATAGTGTTTTAAATTTTAAAATTATTTTTATTATTTCCGGAAATCGGGACTACCTATCCATAAATAAGAATTTTCATATTCAAAAAATTTCAAATTTGAGTATGATTTCTTTAAAAAATCTAAATGCATTTTTCTTTTAAAATTTTCTTTCTTTTTATAGTTATTTTTGCATAAATATTGGTTAAATTAACTCGAACATTTGTTCTAATTGATTGATCCGAAATTCCCTGAACAATTTTAGACTTTTTTGGTGCAGTTGAAATAAGAATCAAAATATTTAAGCTTAAAATTTCACTTTTAGCCCTATTTTTGGTTTTTTTAAGCGCTCATATATTATAAATTTTATCATTACCGCTAACTATGAATATATATAATGAAATTGATTTTAAATCTACATCTGTAACACAAATGATTTTAATTGAAGTATCCGAAAATAGTTAATCCTGTTTCAAATATAAATATTTGCTCTGAAAAATATTTTTATTTGGCTTTTTTTGGTGCCACAGTTTTATTATAAATCTCTATGTCCGATGAAAGATCTGAAACATATGAAAATTTAGGGTAATTTTTTAAAAAAATAATCAATGGATGTTTATTCAAAGAATTCGGAGATATACTGACCCATTTTTTTCTTTTTTGATTATTAATAATTTTAAGTCGAGAGAATTTAATTAAGCCCAAAGTAATTATGATATTTTTTCTATTTTTTATTAATTATTCTAATATTTAACTTAAAAAAGTGTGATTCCAAAATCACTTTTTTTACAGTCAATGTGTTTAAGTTTTAATTAATACGGCAATAATTTTTACTCTGATAATTCTTAAATTTAAATAAAAAAATCGTTCACTTCTAATATAAAAATTAAAAAAAAAATAGAATTTATACAGCGATATAATTCCTTTTTTTTTTCTTTTTTTAGTAAATCACTATTATTATTATTATTATTATTATTATTATTTCATACAACTTATTCTCAGAAAATACCGCTTATAAAATACATTTTTCGTTTTTAAAATAAAATATCGGTTTAATTGGCATATATTAACAGGTTTTAATTTTAAATCTCAAAGAAACTAAAGTTTAATAAAACTGGTTGAATGCGAGAATAAGAAAAAAAAAGTTTATAAATAGTTAGCAATACACATCAAAATTCACAAAATCAATTCTTTGAACCATTTAACCTTATAATATTCACCATATATATATATATATTAGATTTTCTGTATTATTTGCGCTTATATTTTAATTAATAATAAATGGAAAGCCTGTATTGTCCTTTATGCGGCTAATTGTTTTACTAGTCACAGCATAAATTGAGATAGAAAAAAAATCCAGACTAGATTAATAAAAGTGATGTTTTTTTAACAAACTGGTCATGCTATTAAATAACTCCCAAAAAAAATTTTTTATAATTATAATTTAACCAATTTAATCAAACGAATCAGCTTCAATAATTATTCCGATAATCAGAGCTTGATTATTTATGGAAAAAAACTACACTCGTATAAAAATATATTATTATGTGTATTAGGGTTTTTACTGACTCGTTTATATTTCCTTTACTAAGCCGGATTACTATTAGTTTCAAGGAACAGGTAAGCCACTTGTTTAATATATGAAAAAACATAGAATATATACTTAATAAATAATAATACTTCAAATGATAACACCAAAGATTTCAATTTAATAGTTTTATTTATATAATATCTCCTGGATAAAGCAAAAATGCAATTATAGTTTTTTTTACATTATTTCCACCTCGGGAAAAAAATATCATTATTTTTTACCTCAGTTCAACTTAGAGCCAGAAAATTCAAGTTTCAAAAATTGGTTTTTTTATTTTTTTTTTAAATCATAATTTCCACTCCATTTATTCCCAATTTGATTCCCAGCCATTAAAAGAATCAAAGAGCTGATTGTTTTTTTTTAGGATAAAAAGCTCAATCATGATTACCAGACCGTTTTTTTTAATACTTGACGGTATAAAAATTTGATTTTTGTTTGATTTTTCCAAAATTCTAAATTCAAGTTTCGATGCACTCAAGGTCGTGCAAAGCATCCATCTCTGTACCAATACACACCTATCAAAATACGCTAAATCGCATCTTTTCTCACAATTAAATATCTATTGGAATATTTAATGACAAAAAAATTGGACATATTAGCTATAAAGGTTTATCAATCGGTGCTATTGAAATCCTTCAAGACAAAAAAAAAAGATATCAGAGTTCAATTTTGTATTTATTCTAAAGAATTTTTTTGAGAAGCCCTAAATATATTCTTTTACAAAACTTTCGATCGATACACTGTATATAGTTTAAATATCAAGTTAATGGGAGTCTTCCCAGAACATTTCACTTAAATGGCTAGCCTAGTCCTATATCGATCATCACGATCATGATTCTATTTATTTTTATAGATACTAATATGTAGGAAGATGAGTAGAATGGATTGGATTGATCAGCGATCCATCAGGATATAGTGTTCCTGAAAGATAAAAGAGGCATAACATCAGCTTTTTTTTATTTATATATTTTTTTAGGGAATTTTTTTACAATATTTATATACTAGAAAGAACATATGATCGGCTTTAAATCTTTAGCAAGAACTGCCATTTTTAGACCTGGTTGCATGATCCTAAAGTAGAATATTATGAAAAAGGTATATGTTAATCCTATTTCTAAAATCCATTTGAAAAACGCAAAATATTCTGTTGTAAAACTATTGAAAACTTTCTATAAAAAATTATCAATCTGTAGAAAATATAAACATAAAAATAGAGTGGATTTTAGATATTATACAGATAAGTTCCGGTGGGTCTATATCAACAGTGAGTGCAATATGAGCCACACTATCATATATACCATAGTATCTGTTGATGATATAACCACTCATGAGTTTTGCCTAGTTTCACCATCTACGACACAAATTATCAATTAAAAGGCGTCTTTTGTTGTAAGGCAAAACTTAACAAGAGTTAACAAAAAACGACTACCAAAGATTTTATAATGGTTTTATTCTCCTCCCAAAAAACTTCCTTCCAAAAAGATGCAAAACCCCCTCTTTTTATACCTTTTTTCTGATAACTCTTCTACACTATGGGCTCAATACTCCGTCTAACTTATAAAACCCCAGTTCCTATTGCAGACTAGGATAATGATGCGTTATCTATTTAATTTCGATCCACTAAATATTAAAGCTCTTTATTTTACTTAACTCTGCATCTTATCTTTCAATTTTTTCCCATTGATAATTCTTCTGTCCAATGAACGTTGCAGTATGTAAATTATCTGAGCCTGCACATTATCTTTTAGTAGACTGAGCGTCTTCCAATAATAATTCAATATAATAATATAATAATAAGCTAATATGATAAATAAAACTAAAATAAAGCACCCTCATGCTCAATTGTAAAACCCGTTGGGAAAAATTCATTGAGCGTAGGTTGTTTATTTAT
>LSSL01007779.1:0-70063 GCA_001953115.1 Smittium mucronatum | reverse complement strand
TATGGTTTACATAAACTCGGTTAATTTAAAACTAAGAAAATAATATAAAATTAGAACTTTGTTCTTTTTTTTCCCTTTCATTTCCCCCTTTTTGCTGAAAGTGGAATTTAATTTAAATGTCGCGATTTAAAATAATTTTGCGCTATATAATATAAAAAAATAAAAGATAAGGCTCTTTTTTTGGACATATCTTATTGTTTTTTTTTTAGAAATTCGATTCTTGATTGGGAAATATAATATTATTCATAAATTATCAGGTGTTTAAAAATATTTATTCACATCCCCGAAACAGGCAATTTGATAAATTCTACTCCTCAAAAAATAAACATACAATCAAATTATAAATTCTCGCCAATTTTTTATTAAAACCAGATTTGGTTCGCTTTTTTTGAAATAGGATTTACTTTTTTCGTAATTGGTCTCTCTATTTCGAATTGTATTTCACTTTTTCTTTAATTGGATGCACTTTAAACAATTTGCATTCACTTATTTCGAATTCATTTTTACTTTTTTTTTATTTGCTTTCACTTTTTCCAAATTGCATTCACTTTTTTTTGATTTGGTACCACTTTTTTCGAATTTGCATTAGAAAAGGTGTATAAGGTCCTAATTTATCATTAGAAGATTGAAATTAACTTGATATTCGTAATAAATAGATGTTAATAAATCTGCATTTTATATTAAATAGTAAAATAAAAATTAGTTGGATCGATTTTTATTAACCTCCAATAAAAGCTAATGCATCTTTTTTTTGTAAATGATTTATAATTTAAAGGGATTTAGCTATGTATAAAATTTTTGGCGCTAGCATGACAAAGCCTGATAAATGATAAAGTTATATTTTATCGTGGTCTATATTTACTATTTTATTTTTTAGGCGTTAAATATCTATATTTTTTTAATAGTCATTTAAATATAACATTATATATAGGAAAAGCTGTAATAAAGCCTTTTTAAAAATTCTTTATATTATTTTTGATAATTCCTATTCTATAAATTGAAAATGCTATTTATACAGTTTTAAAGTGATTATAGCCACGTAAAAAATATTGAATAAGTTAGCTGAAAGCTTTTTGAATACTTTTTAGTATAAATAGTTTACTTTATTTTTTAAAAAAACTTACTCGAGTTATCCCCGGTTTGGTTTTTAAATTTTAATACATTTAAATTGTCAGTGCAGTTTTTGTTTTAGTTTTGGATTTATTAAAAATAATTAAATGATATTATTTTTTGGTATCTCAGCAGTTTTAAGGAATTTTTTCTTTAAAAAAACGTATATTCATTTATCTGATTGTTTTTTTTTTTGAAATCGGACTTTTTTTCTATAAGAAAAATTTCCTAATCCTTATGTAGCTAAAAATATCTATACTTATTATTTTGACTGTTTTATTAGCTCTTCTTCATTCTAATCCGTTGATTCTTAAAAAGAAATGATGAGTATATTTTTTTAGTAAATAAACCTTACTTTGACTTATCGAATGGAGTCAGTAGTTAGTATATTTTACTTTTGTGTAAAAAATCAATAATTATACTATATGTGAGAGAAGTAATTTTATTTATTTATAAATGAAAAATGTGAATTCAGAAATCCAAATCATGTCAAATCCTACTCTCTAATCAAAATATAATCAAAAATTAATATAATTTTGCAATCATTTTTTAATTTTTTTCATATTTTCTACTTTTTTTATATAAAATTACAAAATTTTCAGCTACTAATTTACTTTTATAAATAGAAATTGTCCCGTAAATATTAATTATCTAGTAATTAAACTTTATACATAAAAAAAAAATCAATAATAAATTTAATACTAAAAAATTAAAAAAAGGCATTTTAAGTCCAGAATATCTCCGCACTGATGTAAAGAAATATACAAATATAAACAATCTAATAAAATTGGAGTTAAAATGATCAAATTTATTAAAAATAGATACTATTTATTAATAAAATACGTGTAATCAGTGTATAAACAACTTTTTTTAGAGTTTAAAGATGTAATAGATTACTATCAGTAAGAAAATTACCTTTTGAATATCGCTATTTGATTTCAAAGGTAATCCCTTAAAAGTATAAATTTTATCTCATTAAATTAAAAACCGCGATTGAATCACATAAATTAACGGTTTCCTAAAGGAGCAATTTTAGAATTTAATTATAAACTCTTTAATTCTCAATAAAATTTTAAAACGGTAATTCCCTTATTCTATTAAAATTTTTTTCATTACATTGATTAATATTCAATGTTATTTATATATATATATTTTTTAAATATTATAAATAAATTCCCTTTAAAAAATATATATATATATAGATAAAATGTTACTCAAGAGTTTTTTTTCAATCGATAATTTTTTTTAGTGTTTAAGATTAAAAAAACAATTGGTTCGCATTAATAAAATGAGATTATCTTTAAATTAAATAATGACTTTAAATTTTGTAAGAAAATTTAGGAGAAATAATAATGAATTTTTTTTTATTAAACGCTAGGAGAATTATATAAGATGCAAATATAATTAAAGTAATTTGAAAATAGGAAAATTTGAAAAATAATACATTTTATGCGAGGAATAAAAATATTTTTTGGTCTATAAAACTTATGAAGATTTTTTTGGCACGAGATTCAGTTTTTTGAAAAAAATAAAGTGGCTTGGAAATAAATCTATATATTAAAATAATTTATGGTCATATATTTCTAAAACCGAATCAACTGGAGATATATGGCTCTTTTCTTGAAAATTATATACTTGATCTTTGTCGAAAATGCCTGATTAATCTGATACTATCTTTTAGAAATTTCGATTTTATATATTTATTATTTTCCTGAGATCACTATTAAAAATCCGCTATACTACAGGGGAATAGAATATGTTAAAATATTTTAAATTTTAATCTTATTTTTATTTTTTAAATTTTTTGTTTTTTCATAATGTTACAATAATGATCCGTTAGTTTCATTAAAATTTTAAAAAAATCTGTATTTATACACCTTATATATTGATAGTTTAGTATTTATTATGAAAAAGGCAAAATTTTCTCTAGAAATAATGGTATTGACACCAAAAATCTTAACAGTTATTTATCTATTTGGTACCTAATAAGGACCGAAACGAAATAGTGGAGTCCGTAAACATCCCTTGTAAAATTAAATTAATGGAATTCTGAATTTTTCGAAAAAGAATATCTGTTTGATTTGATAAATTTGAATTATATTCATGTAAGAGGGGTATTTTTTGAATATTTTTTTTACTGGAGAATTTTTTTTCCTAGAGATATATTGAGGATTTTATCAACTGATTTTTTCCAATATATTTTTATTTAATCCTTTCATAGTTTTTTAAGCATTGGCTCTTGTGATCCAAATTTTATAGAGATCTTATTTATCAGAGAGATTTACGTTCTATTTATTTTTATTATTATTTTGGAGTTTAAGCTTATGAATCAGACTCCTAAATAAAGGATAAGTTTCATAAGAAGAAATATCTTTCTAATAATAGGTATCCTGTTTGAAATTATGGGCTCCAATTTTCGATGTCGAGAAAAGTCGTGCGATGAGGAAAGGGGGAGATGTTTCAAATTTTTAGAACATTTACCGAAAAACATATAGTTAATCATATGTTCTCAATTTTAATTAGTAAAATAAATAAATGATACATAGAAATGAGAAGTCTTTAGAGTATTAAATAATATACATCTTCATTTTATTTGGAAATAATAATTTTAGCGATACTGAAACTATTATAAATTAGGCATATTTTCCTGGGGGGGGGGGGTTCATAATCCATGAATCTCATAAAATAAATATTAAAAATGCTAAACATAGAGGGATTTAAATCATTAAACAGATATGGAGTATAGGCTAAATAATACACCCAAGAAAATAACTCAGTTACATCTTTAATTTTTTTTCTAAGTCACTACTTTTGCGAAAAAGTTCAACTGCATCCACGGAATGGCTTATAGAAACATAGATTTCACTGAAAGATAAGTCATTGTTAATATACTCTTGGATAGTTTCACGAATTATAACGAATTTTTCCCCCTGTTTTACTCCATTATTCCTTTCATAAAAAGATAACCCATTTTATTTCCTGAATTCTTATTCACAGAATCATTATATTTTAATAATTAATTGCAATTAGCCCCTTTTATGTAATATTTATTATCGAATTGTTTATTTTATTTTTAGTTTAGTTTTTTGAGAAAAAAAACTTAACTTTGAGAAGATAAAGAGTACAGATGTCAAAAATATGCACTAATATGCCTATGCTTTTTATAAATTTAATTGGTTATAAGTTTTGATGTTGCAAAATATACTTATCAACACCCAATTTATCTTCCATGTAGGTAATGATAATCAAGAAACAGTATAAATTGTTTATGAAGGTATTTTTACTGCTTAATACTTTTTTAGTGATATAAAATACATTTATAGTCAATATATATTTTTTAGTTAATAATTTTAATTAAATTTTCTATTTTAAAGACCAAAATTATTATTAATATTTAAAATTTAATTATGGATATTTTTTATTAAATTTCAATATCAATCATCCTTTTTTTGATTTTAAATATTTGAGAACTTTAATCTTCATAAGATTAAATATATTCATTCCATTTTTCCACGCTCAGCTTTTTTTACGTGTTAAAACTACTAAAAAAAATCAAATTTCAAATTTTAATAAAAAAAACTACCTCTTCAATTATAAAAAGATATAAATTGAAATAAGACAGGAATCAATTGGTTGGTGTGATTTTTTAAATTAAATAATGAAAAATAATTAAACTGGAAGTTTTTTTTATTTTTTATAATAAACATATAGGTTTAAAAACCGAGAATATTTTTTTTTTGGATATTTATCCTCTATTTATTTTCGGCTCCTTATTTTATAACACTTACAAATCATGTTTTATTTATAGATTTTAAGATATGCATAATAAAAATATTTTTATAACATAAAAAATTGCTATATGTGAGTTAAAAATAATTCTTTTTAACTTTATAAGATTAGTATTTGGTATTTATTTTTACTATATTGAATGGTAGTTTCTATTTTAATTTTAAAAACTATAAAAGAAATCAATTAAATTTACTAGAAACCCTTTGTTTTAATTTTTTAAATTTTTTTAAAAGATTCTAAATTTCTATAAAAAATAAAAACAAAAAAATATATAAAAAATAAAAGTTATTAAGGCTAGAATTTAATTCCTTTTATTAGCTTTGAAATAAATTTCACGTAAAAAAAAAAGGCATTTATTTACTGATAAATTTAATCAAAACACCATAAAACTAAGCATATGACAAGGAAAATAGATGGTAAAAAATATATTGCGAGAAAAAAAAGAAAAGAGCGAAAAATATTGAATTCACCGGTATATCCCACATATATGCATATTTTTATATAAAGATAATTTAATTATTTCTTTTTTAAAAAAAAATGACGAAAAAATCAAAAGGTGAATAGAGAAGACTATTATCCTAACTACAACAAGATTTTCCCCCAGGATACCTGCTGAATTCTTACTATATCATGGTGCTATATACAAACATTTATATCCCTAACAAATTGCTTCAAGTATTCTGGATGACTAAAGTTACTTGTAGTCACGAATAAATATCTTTTTCAACAAAAAAAGGTTAGTTGAATGTAATAAATATAAAATCATTAAAATGGCGAGGAAAATAATTGAATTTTTTTATTAGATACTCCTCTTGGAAATTCATTGGTTATTAATGATAAGAAAAGTGAAGTTATTTAGGCTAATTCTTTTATATATTTAATATTTCGTCTGCTTAAATAAATCCTCGATTATCCTTTGCCCAAAGATTTCTTTAGAACGGTATTTATAAAACTATTTATACTGATTTTTTTTATATAAGATAAGAACTACGATGTTTTAGGGCTTTTAGAATTTAAATAATATTACATTTTTTATTTGAGAAATTTGAGGGGTGATTTACTTCTAATAAAGAATCAAAAATCATGTGACTCATATAATTAAAATATTAAATACTCAAATTACAATTATTTTTTACAATAAATAGCCATGATCATTGTTGTTTATATTTTGATATAAAAGTGAAACCTTGCTAGAATTCATTATTTAGGAAAAAAAATTCCTAATAATTTGCCATATTTTTATTTATTGCCATAAATTTAGATTGATTATTTATTATTAGCGATTAAATTCTATTGCTAAATGTATTTTTATCGAAACTAATGTTTTTTATTCACCGTTTACTTAATTTCAGATTGAATAAAATATTATATCGTTTTTAATATTTTAAACTTTAATTAAAATATAGAATTACTAAAATTTTACATAAATCATTTTATTCTATATAAGTATAAGCGCTTATTATTTTAATGAATATTTACCTAAAGTTAAAAATGATCGATTTAATCATATACAACAAATATAAACAAATATCATAGTGATAATAATAGCTATTGTTGGAAATATCCTCTTAATTTTAATTAAATACACCCAAAGATATTTTTCTAAGGATATATACAGCCTTTTTTTTTTGTAAATACATTAAAAATTACACTTTGAAATATTAACAAGGTCATTTTAGGTTTAAAAAGGACACATATCTTGTTTTTTAATGAGTTTACCATACTCCGTACCAGCTGGATATTTGAAAAAATATTTCCAATAACACTAAAGTAGTACTTAAATGTCAAGTTATTATTTAAATTGGGTCTAATAACAGGCTGTTGTATATCCATAAATTAAATTTACTTAAAACGAACAAAGGTTCTCTTGATAATTAAAACTCAAATTAGAGAGAACTTTATATAAAATGTTAAAAAATGGATTTTTTTGTAAAAATAATGAGGATAATAGGAGGTTATTATTATAAACTGCTTGAATATAAGATCTCATAATTTAAACAGCAGAATCTGTGCATTAAAAAAAAAGGGGGGGGGATGTTTCAAGCTAACCAGCTCCTCTAATCTCAGGGCTGTCATCATAAGGAGCTTTAGTCCTACTTGACTAAATAGTTGTCCAGATTGATCAAAAACAAAAATAGTGCAAAGTAATATGAAGGTTTGATATAATCAATCAAGGAAAGAACATCTTATAGCACCCTAAAACATTGCATTAAATTTATTATTAGAAGTTTGGATATTATAAGCAGCAACCTTATAATATTTAGATTATTTCTTTTTATTCTATCAATATTAGATACAATCCTACCAAGATTTAGATGTGAAAAAATGACATTATAGAAAAAACCATCTAATTTTCAATATATTATTCATAAGCACCTCATTTAAAGTGAAAAAATAATTTTCTTTGGGCTACACCTTCATACTAATAAAATTGCCTCTTACGATTCAGATTGATTAAGCTAGATTGTGGCACCCGATTAATTATGAATTAAGTTGAATTTCAGTGTAAAATAGAGATATGAAATGAGGCTTCTAATTCAGAGTTTTTGAGGTAGTTTGGCTAAAGTAAATATATTATAAAACAGATCGAACAATTTCGGTATATAAAAAGCTATAGATGATTCATCTGAACTAAAAGGGGTTAAATTGATAAAGTATTAAACAATAGAATATTTAAAAAAGATATTTTAAACGCATTCGATTTGTGCCAATTTAGCAATAATTGATGTGAATCATGAAGAACCATTTGATTATGAAAGCTACTTTTGTATTAGAGGTATTTATTGGCCATCAGTTGAAATTTGCTAATAGTCTATTACTCTGTTTTGAATATTAGGCCTAAAGAGATCAAAAAGAAAAAATCAAAAAAAATATAGCCAATAAAAAAAATAAAAAAGATCATATTTCCTGTTCAGGATTAAATCAATTCCGACACGTAGATTAGTTTGATAAATTTATTGCTTTGCTTATATTTGCAACCAATGATAAATTTTTATGATATTCAAGGTCTTTTTGGATGAAATACATTTTAACTACACGTTTTAATTTCAATATATCTGTTTCACAATCAACAAAAAACAAACCGATAGTTTACCCAAATTTATATCTTAATTCCAGTTTTCTACAATCTTTTAGTAAGACTTGGTTAGAATCTTATTAAACTATCATTTTAATAACATTTTTACATTCCCTATATTGAAGTTTTTCGGTCGCACATAAGCAGATCATATCCATTCTAATCAGATTTTTAATTAGAAAAGATTGAAATTTTATGCAAGCCTCCTAGCAACCAAATGTTTTAATCGATTTCGGGGTTTCAAACGCTTTTTTTATCTCTAAAAGACCTCGAACTTAATCTATCGCTCTTTCTTTCCAAGTTTCTGATCAATTTTTTTGATCAATATTCGATTTAATTAAACCTTATTTTTTTAATCAGTTTAAAAAAAAAATGAATACTGGCGCTGTAAAAAATAAAGATCTCTTGGAGATGCACGAAGATTATCCTATGGATTTCGATACTGAATTTGGAATTAATTTACACAATGATATGGATTTTGCTAACTACTCTCTTGGAGATTTCGTTGAAAATGTACATAACAACACTAATTTAGAATTTCAAACTGATCAGGAAACTCAGGATGCAATAAAAAAATTAGAAGAACAACTCAAAAAATACGAAGATTTCCCACAGACCGATTTCGAGCCCGATTCTATAGAAAACATGTTTCTTCCTTACGTTAGCGATCCCCATCACCTTAACTCCCAGAGTTTTTTTCATAAGGCAACAATAAATGATCATGACATTTTATTGGGCGATTTAAACTCTCAAGAAACATCTCCTAATGGCGCAGTAGAAAATTCGGAAAAAAATATAAACTCAGAATCTCTATCAAATTTAATTCTAACTTCTAAGACAGTAGATTTTGAAAGTTTATTTCCAGAAGATCCCCCAAACACAGCTACAGGTTCTCCAGACTTTAGAAGCTCCTTTGTGGACAAAGAATTGGCTTTTTTGGAACGATTTACAAATTTTCAGACATCACCTGATCATTCTAAAGAGATTTCACAAAGTTCTGACTCCAAAAATATTTCATCTAGTTATCAATTTCCATTTTTACAAAAAGATTCTGAAATGATTGATTCTTGTTTTCTCGAAGATTATTCGTTTTTGGATAACTTGTTGAAGAAAAATATTAAACGAAAAGATTCAGAGCCGAACGATTTTTACGAGAATACTCAAAAACGCCGTAAAAACTCCGGTTTTGACATGTTTTTAGAAATGAGTCCTAGTGATTTGAATCTTTCTCGTAATTCATCCTTTATTGCTTCTGATTCCCAAAATCGTGCATCGAAAGGTAAAAACAATAAAGAAGGTAGTAAGCCGAAATTATTTTCTCACTCTAATATTACAAAAGAACTTGGCTCAGTTAAAAAGTCTTTAGATTCTCCTTCTGATCCCATTCCTTCAACCTCAATTTCGTTTACTGAAGATTCTAAAAAAATCAATCATCCTTCTAAAGATGCCTCTTTTCCTCACAATTTGCCCAAGCACGACTCAAGTGAATGCACTTCAGAGAATGAAACCAATCAAGATTTGTATAAGGGGCCAACCCATTTTATTGATGAATCTGGGATACCCCACATTTCTTTTACTTATACTCTTAATGGGAAGTTTTTGAGATATACTATCAGGTGTGATATTGAAAAGGTTCCAATTTCCGAAATTCCTAATTCTTTTCGGCTAAATAACATTCTATATCCTAAGGCGCATTGTAATAAAAGTGACTACAAGGGCAACCGTTGGGACTATGAGAATTCTTGTAACTTTTATGGATGGCGTCTAGCTTTTTTGAATCAAGAGAAACTGGCCGGGATGCGTGGAACTCTACAAAGGGCTGTGGATAGCTATCGTAATCTCATGACTGGTCGTAAAAATAGAAGAATTAGCAAACAACAAAAACTCATGCAGCCAGAATTCATTGTAGGAAGTGGTCCTAATGGTCTCCTTAATCATGAAAACAAAGGTCCAAACAGAAATTTAAATTCTTCGAAAATGGATTCATCAAGTGTATCCAGTGATAGTAATTCATTAAAGAGCAATTACCGTGAAACGAATAAAGACCCCAACCAAGTTCGAAAGCATGTAATAAGTGAAAGGGGAGAGCTTCGTTTCTTGGAATTCAGAAAAAAGCATATTATATCAAAATTAAAAGACGTGAGTGAAACTTTGCATGAAAGCTCGAGTGCTCTTCCTAAAATGATACTTGTCGATGTTTATACCAGGAACAGATTCGATAGAATCAGAATTAAGGCTGACCTGGGATCTGTAGTTTCCTCCACTGTACCTGAAGAATTTCAGCGAGCTCATTGCGTGTATCCTAGGGCTCTGGATACAGCCAAGGAAAGATACAAAGGTGCTTTGGGGAGATGGGCTTTTGAAGTTTCTTGCAATGAAATTGCTTGGAAGCTGGTAAATATTGCTTATTTATTTTTTAAATTTTAAATTTTCTATTTAATTCCGCTAATTCATTTGTAGGCATGGCTGAACAAACCTAGATTGGCCTCAAAAAGACCTGTAATGCAAAAATGTTTGGATGCATATCGTTGGAGACTTCCATCACCTCCCGTATCTCTATTGGATTGTTTAAAGCCGTTTCCAGAAATACATTCAGATCCTCAATTCCTGGCTCTTTGGGTTCCCAGGTGGGGAAGAAAACAATTTTTAGACAAACAGTTTGGAGAGAGCGAAGACATTGAAAAGGAGAAATTGGTCCTTGAAACTCCCACTAAAACACCCAAAAAAAATTCAAAGAATTTAAAACCCACCAAACAAATAATTAAAAAATCTTTGGAAGATTCCTCAAGTAATAGCAAGAGTTTGGCAATATTGGAACCAAACATAATATCAAACCAAAATGTTCCCTTAAAACCCGCTATTCTTTTAAAGTCCAACAAAACCACTGATACATTTAATGCACTTAACCTTGGCACTGCTCTATTTCCTAAACCTCAGCAATCTAATAGCCATGAAAAGTCAACTGATGGCACTCCGTTCACTCCTGTAGAAATTGCTTCTGCAGTGGTTGCGGCGGCACAAGCCGTAAGCGGGATATCTAACAATATCGCAACATCAAACAATTCCATTTTTAAGCCAAATTTTCACTTGAATGAGAATCTCTTCACTCCGGAAAATATGTATGAACAATCTGAGAACCCTGATCACCTTAAGAACGATGGCTCTTACCTGTTTGATATACAAGATAAAATCCATGTTTTGACAGGTAATATGAAGGATGGATATGTTGTTACTACCACTGACCAATATGATACTAATAAGATAAGAAACGCCCCTATTTCCTCTAGCAGAAAAGGTGGTGTAGAAAATCCTCAAGAGAATTCTCTCAGCCCATCCTCTAAAATAGAAACACTTGTAGATAAATCCAAAAAGCCCAAACCAATATCTAAACAAAGACAAATTGCATCCTCAATTTTACCTTCCAACAAGTCTTCCATAGTCAAAAAATCATCAAACCTCAAAAGTGGGAATTTAAAGGCTTTAAAATCATACTCAGAAAATATTAAACTCATTGAACCATTTTCTCAAGGGAATTCCATAATTACTAATTCTATTCACCAAAAATCTAATAACTTAAATTTATACCCTTTGAAACAATCTTCTGATATTTCTCAGTCCCAAGGAAATCAGATTTTAAGTATAAGCGAGGCTGAATCTTTAAATTTAGATAGAAACTTTTCTCAGACAGATAATTCAACATATAACAATTCTATTAAACAAGCATCCTTTAACTCAATCTCTGAAAATGGCTTGAAAAGGTCAACTTTTGAAGCGCCTATCACTAATACACCCATCAGCGAAAAAGAGAAACATAAGCCCTCAATTAGGACTAAGCCCCTTATGATTTATCCTCGTCAGGATTCCGCAACTCTAACATCCGATAATCTACTTCCTGGTAAGCAAAAACCCTTAGATGTCAACACTGACTCTTCCAAAATTTGCATCAGTAATATTTCTCCAAACTCAAGTAATTCCTCAAAGGTACAAAAATTAATTTCTGAAAGTAAATCCAATTTAGGTGGTGGAATTGAGAGTAACTATGACCTTCTAAGCAACAAAATTGTCAATATTTCCGAGATAACCTCCAAAATAATACAAAACATAAATACAAAAATCATTACCGATTTCCAAAGCATTAAAAAAGATAAAACAAAATCTAAAAAAATCTCTAAGGAGGCAGATGTCATCCGTCTATCGTCTAAAGGCTCAAATCCATCAAATTTGGCATCAATAGCTCCCCTGTCTTCACAAGATTCTCCCGAAGTCAAAGCAAACCCTACATCAAGCAGTATCACAAATAGCAAGTCCAGTGCCAACTTACTTAAAAAGAAAATTCCAAGAAAATCGAATCAAAACGTAAGTCTTGCTACTAGTATCGCTAGAGGGAACAAAATATTCCCCAAACCCACTCAAACTTCCACAAACGCAATCAACTGTAGCATTCAACCAAGAGTAGATTTAACTAACCCAAATAACGTTGCCCAGAAGCTAAATTCAGTTCATATGGTTGAGGAAGATTTGAATCAAAATATTTTAAAGATATTTCCTGACACAGTCAAACCAGCTAGCCATCATCTCATTCCTCCAGCTCTGAACCAGTTTCACATTCAACCCAATTCATTTGTTCCAAACAATGCACAATTCCAACTTCAGTACCAACAGTTTTTTCAGAATCACATTCAACACAATCAATTCCAGCAGCAATTACACCACAGCCAACAACAGATTCAGCAAAATCAAAATAAGCAAACTCTGCAAAAAAATCTTCATCAGAAAAAGCAGTATCAAAAACAACAAAAACCACAACAACAAAAGCAAAAGCAGAAGCTAAAGAACTCTAAACAACAAAGCCGGCCTCAAATAACCGAGGGAAGCAACGAAAGTAACAACAATAAACAGAAAATTCAAGCTGCTAAAGAAGCAGCATCCATATTGGCTGAAATACTTAGGAATTTAGCCGCCCAAGCTGTACAGGCTAAAAAACCTGGTTCACCAAGTAATAAAAACCATACTGCTGGCAAAAAAAGCAATCTCACACCAATAATAAATTCTAGTGAAAATTCTGTTATTTTAGGGACTGACGTGAATCCTTCTGTTCGAAATTCTCCAATCAACCACGATCCCTCTGGTAATGATAAAAAAAATAAGATTAGTCCCAAAACAGACACCGCTTATAATAAAAAAAATTCATTATCTGATTTTAGTATAAAGCCTGAAAACATAAACAAAATTAATATCATCCAGTCCAACAATATAAGTCCCGTAGCCGATTTTCAGTCCATACTCTCTAGCCCAAGAGAGAGTAAATCTCCATCCTCTGTTTATGATGCTGCCTCTTCCAGTAATAATCCTGTTCCAATTATTTATAACTCTAATGAAAGCCAGAATTCTAACGCTTCTATTGCCAGAATTGCTTATGCATCTATTAAAGATGAAGGAAAAAAAATTTTGCAGGAGAATGCTTTGTTTTTAAGTGAAAATAGCAAGGGCTTTCAAGAAAGGTCGTTTTTTGACTCACCATCACAGAACTCTTCGTTATCCAGACCAAAATCTGGTGGTCAATCAGATTTAGACTCCAAAGTTCAGAGATTAGAAAGCCTATTATTGAATTTACAAAATATGTCTAATTCGAATAACACAAGCGACCCAGCCATCCCAAAAAACTACGGCAAGAATTTGAATATTCTCATCGATGCTTTATCCAGTTCTCAAAATTTAGATTCAATTCGTGAATCTCAACCCTCCAATAGCTCAGCAAATTTTGAAAATTCTGAAAATACTCTTTCAAAGTCCACTCCATTTGCAGGGCATCAAGACAATGGTGAATCTTTAATAAAAAAACAGAGATTGTCCCTTTTGGGGACGAAAACTGTTGAAAACAGCCCCTCAGATAGAAAATACGTACTCTCCCCCAATGAGATTAAAGAGCCTAATGGTTTTGGAATGTTCAAAGATGTTCCCCCCAGTTCCAAAACACTTAACGTTACGCCCCTTAAAATTGATTCCCCTGGAAAATTATTGGGCATAGACAACAATAGCTTAGCAAATAAAAAGATTCATAATGAAGATCAAGATGAAGGCTTTAAATTTCTTAAAGAATCTCAAAGCAAAACAAATACATTAAATCCTAGTCATATGAAGAATTTAAACGGTCTTTCTAAAGGAGAAACACCTTCAATGCAATATATCCAAACAAAATCACCCAGAACACTTCCTCAAAATAACCCTAATAATTACATTGAAAGCCGGGTTGAAATAGGAGATAGCTCACCTGGTACCCTAGAAATTGGCTCATCATCCGAATCAAGTGATTCCCATAAAAAGTTGCTTGCCCAACAGGCCTTAATCGCATTATTTGCCTCTAAACTACCCCTCGAAGATCTAATCGGGGTATTATCCTCGTTAGCTAGCCAAAAATCTGTAACAGGGTCATCTGAGGTTCTTTCTCTGATGGACCCCAAAAAAATGGGCGGAAACCAGGACACCGAGCCCCTGACGTTAGATTCATCTGAAAATGAGGATCGAGATCTAAGCGATTAGATACATTTTTCTTGTAAATACTATTTTATTAATAAAAAACATACTATGTACACGCTTTGAAGTCTGTTGTTTTCTTGAGCAGGTTTATAGAGAAAAAACAGTAGTTATTATATTTTTCTTCATTATTTTTTATTCTTTAACACAGTGAGATATAGTTTTTCGAATCACGAGATTTTACCTGGAGTTTTGCTTCCCTTGGCACTTTTTGAATAATGAAGTGGGATCAATCCGGACTCACTTCAAAAATCTTTAATCTCGCTTCTAATTTTGTCTGAAATACAATTGAGCAATTTTTTGCTCAAAATATCAACTTTAGTGAAAGTGCTAATGTTTCTTCTCCTGATCCAGCTCAGTTGGAGCGGATCGGAAAACCACTTGGGGGAGGGATGGGGTCTAAAAAATATTTTTTTCAGTTCTCGCTGTTGACTCCAGCCAAATAATTGAACGCGTAATGATAAATTTTTTGATAGAATCCATCCTACACCTATATTGATAATTGGGTGCATTTTAAATCAGTAAACTCATTATACGGGCTCAGAGTGATTAAGAAGCTTGTAAAACGGCGGAGGAGAGTAGGTTAAATGGATTTTTACGTATTTTTTTTAATAAAGAAATTGTGAAATTCCCACATTTTTTAAATGAATCTTGGAGATAAAGAAAGAAGAAAAAAACCATTAGATACTTCAATTTATATCTAACGATCTTAGATTTTTAATTTTTGTTTTCTGGATTTTTTTTTTGTATTTCATAGTTTTATTGCAAGATAACGTCATTGAAAAATATACCAAAAAAATATAAAATATATAAAAATACGTATAGGGAAGACTATTATCCTGACTACAGTAAGCCCCTCTGTCGGTATACTGGACGCTTACCTACTGGAAAAGGGTGCAATCTACCAATGTAAAAAGAAATTTTTTTAATAGTGTTTATATTCATATTTATTGAGTTTAAAAATAAACTATACCTTAAAAAAATCTACCAGCTGAAAGATCCCCCCCCTCCCACACCCTGGCATTGCTTCAAGTAGGTGTATGACTGAGGTTACATGCAGTCAAGGGTTAAGATCATATCAATGAGCAAATATTCATTAAAGCTACTAAGCTCCTAGTCAAAGCCTACTTCTAATAGGATTAATAAAATTAAGCGCCTACTCAAACGTGGGTTTGATCGACATGGCTTTCCTACAAATAGCTTTTAGACGCTGAGATCTGTCTGACTTTCCAACGCTGGAATTTTCACTAGACTATGTCTCAGTTGTGCTAAGCGATCGGTTCCTCCCGTTTCGAAATATTCCTTCTCTGAAATCGCTGTCTTCATTATTCCTAACCAAAAATATTGCAATGCTGTGTGAAATTTTAGATTATACTACTTCAAAAAGTACACTGTTAAGCCCCCAAACCATAAAAAAGTATTCTACTCTTAGAGTTTTTGTTTTCTGGAATTTAACAAGTTATATGTCGAATGAAATTCACTTATTTTTAATATATATAAGGTTTCCTGGAATGAATATGAATGATTTCATGTAAGAATTCAAGAAAATTTTGATTTTAAGCCAAATAGATACATAGTTCCCAAATTTTTGAATTAACATTTTAATTCTTAATTTTTAAAAATCATTTATCAAATTTCTAATACTCATTATAGAAATTCTATCTAAATTATTTGACAAAAAAGCTTTGGATAGTTCGGATTTTTTATCTTATATACACACCAAATCATATTAAAATTTACCTAAAATTTTTTTTTAGGTCAAGAAAATTTTCGCGAATAGGTTTAAATTTGGATAAACTTTATTTATAATCCTAAATATGTATGATTTCTGAATTTTTAAATAAGTAACCAAAAAATCTATCGAAAGTAGAAAATATTATTTCCCTAACTTAAATACTCTCTAAAAAAGTTTCAGCTAATTCAAGTGTTTACTATTCAAGTACATTTTCTTTCTAAATAGAAATTTACGCTGAAAAATCTAAATTTTTGGGCAATTTTACACATATGTGGCTTATATAGGTGTATTCTACTAACACGGGGTTCACAATTATAAATTACAGAATTAAATTAACATTTTATCTGCTTTAAAAACTTTAAAATTGAAACAATAAAACCTGTAATTGTTCTAGGAGATTTTCAGTATTTTTTTTAAAAAAAATCGGTAAAATTTTTTACTTGAAACTGGTTTTTAGATAATTTATATATCATAAAAAACATCCAAAAATTCAAGTTTGAATGAATATTTTAGTTTTAATGGGGGGGGGGGTTCTTTTTCGCTATATAAATACATATATTTAATCATATTTCGAGATAATATATTTTTTTTGCAATAAAAAAATCTCTGTTTCGTGATAAAATCATATTTTTCCTGTATATAAATATTTTTTTATGTGAGAATTCTTTGTATTCTTCATGAAGTATTTGTTCAAAAATTATCATTTTCAAATAATTTTGTAATAATATTCGGTTCTATAATTAATCATACTTTTTCACAAAAAGACAATAGAATTTTTAGAAGGAATCTTAATCGAATGAATTTAGGAAAAGAGTTATTTTAACATTTACTTCTCCTAAAAATATTTTTAAATAAGCCCCGATATCCTTTTTGATATTTTTCCATTTTCACGACTATATATATATATGTATAATAAAATCATACTTATTGAGCATAATAGATATTTTCATTATTATATCTGATTTGGTTTTTAATGTCACAAAGAAATAAAAGAATCCAATAGATGTCTTTTTTTCTTTCATGGCTTAGGAAATCTGCTTTTTAAATGATCTAAAAATCCTAAAAAACCGCTAAACCTGACGGACTATTCCAAATAAAATATTTTTTATCTCATTTCTATTCTATAATCACCAATATCCCTCAAATATTTTAATTTAGTCTCAATGTCTAAGTGATTTTAATATATTAGTATAAGATTCTAAACAAAAAAAATTAAGTAATATTGATTTTTTGTTCAAATTTTCTCCATATTCCAAAGCTTATGTTTCTAATTCAAGTTATATATTCCTAAAAATGATATAAGGAATATATAAAAAAAATTGTTTTTTCTAAAATATTTTCTTATTCTCGGCCTAATATTCTTTATGGGGTTTAGTTTTTTTCAAAAAAATTGCTTAGCTTTTCTTAGAGTAAACAAAAAAAATTTGTGCATTTGTTTGAAATGAAAAAAAAAAATTTAGTCTTTACTATTTACTTTTATTTCTATTTATTTTTTTTTATGATTAGTAAAGTAAATATCGTTGATTTTTTTAAAATGATTTTTAGGAATGTTCCAATTTTTTTAGTGATTGGCATTATAATCTGATTTATATTTTTTTATTAAAATTTTTTAAAATTAAAAATATTTAAAAGGATGAGAGAAATATGTTTCAAAGAAAGGATGAGTTGAAACTGGATCTTTTTTTTCATTTTTAAAATAGAATTATTTTACAACCAATCTTAATTTTAAAAAAAAAATTAAAAAAATGGTTTCATATTGAGGGTAGAATATAATTTATAGAATAAACCCCCATTTAAATTAGGTATCTGGAAAAAAAAAGAACCAAGTTAAAAAAAAAGGCGATGTTTTATCAAAAAGATATTTTTCATATGTAAAATCACCTTTAAAGATTATTTTGGTTATTTTTATGGTATTTTAAGTAAATAAAATATTAAATAGGTTTGATTCGAAATTCTGAGTTTATTTTAAACCTCTATATGGGGTTTTTCTTAATTTAATAAATTAAAATTTCAGTGTTCTCTGAATTTTTATTTGATAGTACAAAATTCAATAATAAGATGCAAGATTCTTATATTATTTCTGATTTTATTATTAAAAATTAACCAAGATGAAGTCAATATTTTCTTTTGTAGAGCATAATTATTAAAGTAATTTTTTGACAATTTTAGACCCTAAAAATAGAAATATTATTTATTTTCCAAAATATCGAATATATTCGATGATTAATTTTTGTTAATATATTATTCAAATTTATTGAAAATACAATACTATTTTTTCTGAAAATCAACCTAGTTTTATTCTATGCTTAAATTATAAAAATAAGATAGATGTAACGGATACCCTACCTTCTGATAAATCTAAAATTCCATTTTTATAAGGAAAATAAGATGTTATTTCGATAATTTATTCAAATCCACATAAGTTTAAAACTCAAAGATGATAATATTTCACAATTTTTGAAAGGATAATCTCGAAAAATGTGAACAAGTATGTTAATTGAAAAAAAAACATGTTTACTTTTTTCAAATATTCCATATTTTTATTCGTTTTTTTTGGATTTTGATGACTGATTGATTTAAACCAAAAAAAATTCATATTAAATTTCCCAATAAATCAAAAAATTGCATAAATCGATATTTATTTAATTTTTATTAAATAAAATACTTTCATCACTCAGTTAATTTTTTAGAAATATTAATTTATTTGGTGACTTTATTTACAAATTTATCTTTATTAAATTGCTATTTTCTCCAATATTTTATTGAAATCTCACATAACTACTCTATTTTGCTATTTTTTTTATCAAGTTAAAACACAAAACCCACCCAGAGGTTGAAAAGCTATTATTTTATAATTCAAATAAGTAAAAAAATGCGCAAAAATTACTAATTATGATATAATTTCTGTGGGATTGCCAAATTTTATATTTCGAGCTTTATTTTTTTCCTCAAAAATAATTTCTGTTGATTTAAATGTATAAAATACTCGAGTTAATAAAACATTGTTAGTTAAATTATTCGATCCATGGAAGGAAGCTGATTTTTATTGAATTTCATTAAAATGTGACATTTAATTTTGGTTTAATAAAATAAAAAATATTTCATTGATGATTTTCGATATGATCAGCAAATAAATATAAAATCCTCAACTCGGTTTTTCGAATTCATCAAATAGAAAATAATTATCAATCAATATCTAGTGTAGAGTGATCATCTTCACCTATAGAATGCAGTATAAGAATTCAAAAATACTCGATTCTAATACCCTTAAACCCATAAATATTTTTTGGTCATCGAAATTTGTACTTGACCTTAGAAAATGATAATAAATATCATGAAAAAATAAAATAAAAAATTCAGGATTTATGATAAAAGTGGATAAATAGCCTTAAAAAATACTAACTGCAGATAATAAAATTTGTAAAGAGATTGAAGCAAAAAAAACTAAGAAAAAAAACTAGTTAGTGAAAACGAGAAATAGATTCCTCAAGTAGTTCGCAGAAGGAATCAAAATGCTCTGTTGTGTGACTAACGGTTATAAGAGCTTTGATTGAAGGTTTATGAGAAGAATGTTCTTGTTCATCAACGTAAATTGCTTGCGAAACCAGAACTCCACCCTTTCTCATCTCAGAGACTATTCCTATAAGAATATGGTTTTCTTCTTGTCGGGACCAAGTTTCTACATCTTGGCCCTTTGTAATTCTTATGTAGTTTTTGATAATATCATTGGAAAGACGGATATGGATGATTGGGGAAAGGGGATCACCTTCAACAATTATGTCTTTTATTCTAGATATAGTTTTTCTGAATAAACTGACATTTTTATGTAATTTGGGAAGCAAAACTGGATAATCTATTTCTAATCTTTTGATGTTATCATCGGCTGTGACTGCTAAAATGGCAGGCATCGATGCTGAAAATACATAGCCAGCACCAGAAAGTCTTTGATGGCTTATGAGTTCCTTTGAGGCACAGCAGAATCCGCCAGCAGCTCCGAACACTTGCCATAATGAGCCCAGCAATAGATCAATCTTTTTGGGGGAGATACCAAATAAATCGGTTGTACCGGCACCTCGTGGACCCAAAGTTCCTATGGCTAAAGAATCGTCGAGAATTATGCGATATTTATATTTATTTTTTAGGTCCATGACTGTATCTAAAGGGACGATGTTTCCGGTGTCAGAGAACAAGCCCTCGGTAATAACAAACTTTCTTGGGAGTGGTCCTTTTACTTTTGAAACGATATCGTTTGTTTTGATCATTACTCTTTCCAAATCATCCATGTCGTTATGCTTGTACCAGAAAACCTTGCTTCTTGACAAGTTAATACCCTGTTGAATCATGAAATTACACTTTTCATCTGCAATTATGATGTCATTTCTTTTGCTGAAACAGGGAATGATCGAGACGATAGTGGCCATACCTTGTGAATATAAAATAGCTCCTTCGGCATTCATAAAGGTCTTAATTGTGCTTTCAAGTTCCATATGAACATCCAAAGTCCCGTAAAACCCAGTAGGACCGCATGCACCAACTCCGTAATCTCTTAAGATGCTAACAGCTTTGTTTTTTATATCAGAATTGGTTTGGAACCCCAAGAAATCAAAACAAGTGAAATTTACAACTTTAGAACCATCTATAAGATTCACGACAACACCATTTGGGCCGTCAATTACTGGAACATTCTCAAGGACCTCCTTTTCTTCGTTTGTGAGCTCTAAAGATAAAGGGTCAGGTTTCCATTCGGATATTAATTCATCGATATCCTAAAATGAATAAATTTTTGATATAGATAATGAAGAGCTTTATTAGAGGAAGAAAGTGAAAAAAATTGATACCTTTTCAGAAAGAACGATGTCGGTTTGATTCATTTTGTACTTATTCCTCGAAATATACCAGACGATAAAAAACACAAGACATAGTTCCAGAAAAGTTCTGAACGGATCGTCACGATAAGAGCTTTTGACATATCTAATTATGAATCTTATTCCGATTCCAATAAAGCTGTGCTTGGGAGTTTCATCATGATTGATCGGATCATTCTTTGACTGAGCAAAGTTATCTTTTTCAGCAAAAGCAGCGGAGAGAAGGGATATAAGGATACCAGTTCCAATAGACATTTTCAGGAGTATTACTTCAATATGGAAGATTAACTAGAATATTAAATACTATCACAAAGGGGTGGATTTCATAAATATTCATTTGGAGCTAAACTTATATGATTCATCAATTGTTTTGGATGCTGGCTAGCATGAATGGCTTGTGATGACATAAACTTAGTGTTTTTGTAATCCTCGATTTTTAGTGGCAGATTTATGATCTGACAATGCCAAACTTGGTTTTTCTAACGGTTATTCGTCCTTGCTTTTTAAAATGTTATTTTATCATTTAATTGGCTATAAGCAAAGGGTGTATCCTATCATCCAACTTGGATTGTCGTAAACTACGCCTATTTTTGTTTTTTTTGCAACTTTTTCCTGGTGAATCAATTAACAAATCATGTTATGTAGATGTCGCCGTTCCTCTAGAGCAACTGAAGAGTGAAATATTTCTCAGTGATTTTAGACGTATAGAAGTGTTATTTTCAGAGTATTATGTACAGGTTGCAGCTGGTAATCCGAATTCTAGTTAAATAAAGTTCTCTGATTATCGATTGCTTTACTTTGGATCTTATCTCAATATGTTAGGTTTGGGGTGCCAGAACTGTTGACCTACTGCACATTTTACCTACTGGATCAACCAACCGTTTTTCATAATTAAGATTTTTTGTGCAAATAGAAATTGTTGCGTTCCCAAAATACACAAGTGTATTGCCGTGCCTTTTTATTTTATTTTAAATATCCAAAAAGTAGATGAAATTTCCTTTAGTTTCAATGTAAATAGGTCAATAGTCTCGTCGCCCGCAAATTTATTTCCATGTATTTTTGTTACATTTTAAGTGATCAAAAAGTAGGCGAAATCTCCTGTAGTTTCAATGTAAATATTTCAATAGCACCGTCATCCTAATTTGACCTATTTCTGATAAATCGATCCATTAAAACACATTCGACCAAAAAACTTCTGATTTGACAGGTTCTAACACAATTTGATCCATTCTCGAAAAATAGCCGATTTTTATAAACTAGTCTTGTTTTATAATTTTGTTAACTTATAGATTTACAAAAACTAACGCTTCATGCCAATAAATAAATATTCATTATTCTTAATATTTAGAAACCAATTATTTACAGAATAAAATGCATATGTATATGGGATTTTTAATCTCAAAAATTTCCACGACGAGATCAATTGAGTTTTTAATTTAGTATTTTATTTTGGCTAACTGAAGACTTTAATAAAATAAAAATAATGTCACATTTTCTGATTTAATTATTAATAACTCATTTTTAACGCCTAATGTCTATAAATTTCAAAAAAAAACCCCTTTAAAATCCTGTAAATTATTGCACTATAAAATGCTTGTGCTTTTCATGTTTCTATATAGTCGGAAGAATTTTTTTACAATCTAAATATAATAAATATACTCGCGTGGATATAAATATGCATAAATATGTTGTATTTGTTTATCACCACTTTTTTTATGAGATTTTATTTTTTGAGCATAGTTTCTAAGTTCTTATGATTTTTTTAGAGAATTTTTTTAATTGATTCTGAACTATTTATTAGTAATAATTTTTTAGAAAAATATCGGTTATATGTAAATAATTTAGTGGCCTTTTTTTTTGCTTCTCGTATACTCAAAAAAATTATTAGCTATATAATTCAGACTCAGAGGCTCTAAAAATGAAATAAGATTTATTAAAAGCTTCAGTAAACGATTCACAGCCTAAAGAAAAGTCGAAAAATAAACTACTCTTCTAATGGCGAATTTATCGTAATATTAATGGTTAAAATAATGTTTAATATATTAAGTGGATTTTGAATGTTTTTTTATCTCTTTGGGATGTATATCTATTTAGTTATTTTACTTTAATGGCCAATAGGAAGATTTTTCACTGTTTTCTCGTAAATTCTTTTAAAAATAAAAAAAAAATCTTCACAAAAATCCAGATGCATAATATGTAAATTATATTTAATGAATTAAACCCAAAAATAAGGGATATAAAAACAAAATTCTATTATTTCAATAATAGATGTGGTTTATTTATATAATCTAACCAATATGCTATAAAAAAAATAAGAATATATATATATATATTTATTTATTTATAAATTATAAATTAGATTTACACAATATTTATTTTACATTTTGATTTAAAACACAAATTTATAAAAATATCAAGAATTTTTCGCTGACCTCTATCTTTTCTGTAAAAAAGTTTTCCCTGTTAATATAATTAAACTTTTGTGAAATAGGAAAAAAAAATATTGGTTGACGAGGCAATAATATTAAATATCTAATATATACTACGATTGATTTTTCTCCTTATTTTTTAAAATTTGTTGGATTTCGCTGAATAAAATTCATAAAAAACTCAATTTAAAAATATATCTAATTTTTTTAAAAATTTGATGAAATTTATTTCTAAAGTTTTAAATACGTTACGCTTTTTTCACTATACTAATTTTTGCATAAATATTTTTTGGTCCATAAATAATCTCAACTTTTTTCAAAACTTTAAATGTGTATTTATGTTTTTATGTATAAATAAACTCATTTTTTCACTTTTTAGTCAAATTTATTTTTTATTTAAATAAAGTTGGGTATAAAGTGGTATATAGTGGTATATTCTTGATTTTTAAGCTAAATTTTATTTTTAGATTTTTCTTTTAAAAGTTTTAGGAACTAATTGTTTTTTTTTACTATAATTATACTATATGGTTAAGATATATAAATTAGTATACACAGTATTTATAAATTAATTTCCAGACTAATTTAATTCATAATTTTATAAGCATATTATCTGAGTTATTAGTACTGTCAAATCAGATAATAAAAAATCTTGAAGTTTCTGGGGGGGAAAAAAGGAAGCTTTCAAATAATTAATTAAATATTTCCGTGAATTTTTTCCTGGCTGTTAATAAATTATGTTTTAATTAAATCATTAGATATATAAAAAAAAAAATCCAGGGGTTTTAATTATTGTTTATTTAGTATACATTTCGGAATCAATGCGTAATTTTATTGTTTTTTTTTCAAAAATTTAAATAAAATTTATCTCGAAACATAAGTAAATTTAATAGATATTTTTAAAAATATATTTTAAGTCAAATATCAACTATATTTTTCTGTATATTATAAGAAAGGAAACTTTTTTTTAATCTGTATTTTAAAAAACTTAAACCAGATATAATTATAACTAAATACCATTTACTTTTATCGTTTATTTTCAGCACACTGATTATTTTTAATATAATTAAATCAAAAAATTTCTATTATAAATTATATATAAATTATTATATATTAAAATTAAATGAAATTAATTTGTTAAATATCATTACTATTTCATAATTTTTTTTTATTGTGATAAATAAAGATACAATTATTGTTTTATTAACCCAATCCCTTAAATGATTCTCTTTTTTCATTATTAAAATAAATTCAAACTATAATATATTATATTATATGGAAATAATTTTCAATAATATCGAATTTCTCGTAATTTGAAAAAAATTAACTAATTTTTACTTTAAATTTATTATTGTAGTCTTTGAGCTTTACTCCTGACTAAATTAAATGTGAAAAATTGAAATTTTTTCAGTTTCCAGAAAAATCGAGGCAATCTAATTTTTAAATCCATCAATAAATCCAATAATCATTATTTTGAATATTCTTCATTTCATTAGAATAATTTTTGTTACATTTTATCGAAGCCAATATAAGAAAATAACTGGATAAAAACAAAAATATTAGCATCAATTTGAATAATATAAATGGAAAAGATTTTTTCTTAATTTCAACTTGTATTTTTTTAAATTTTTAAAATTTAATAAAATTACTTATAAAAAATTTTCTAATTTAATAAATTGAAAATTAATTACTTTTTTTTTGTGTTTTTTTAGTTATAATTTTTATCGATCCTATAAAAAAAAAATAATAATAACTTTTTTTATTAAATTAATGATATTATATATAACTATCTGATGCTTTAACATTATATATATATTTATTAGACTACCAATGCAATTCAATCTATTGATTAAATTAAAATAAAAATTTACTGTTTTTTAAAATAGACGAATCAAAATTATGTTTTTCGAAAATTTTAAAGTGATTTAATAATTGGATATACGTTTATGTAATTTTATAAATTGAGAGAATGTGTTTATTTTGGTATAAACGCTTATAATTGGAAATTTTGGGATTATTTTAAAATTCATACCATATTAAAATAAATTTAATTTTTTTATTTAAAGCTTTTTACTCAATTCGAGCCTAAATTATCAATTTATCTAGATTTGTATCAATAAAATATCTTTACATTGATATCAAAATTTTGATCTAATGGCAAAAAAAATCAAATTAAAATTACAGTTTAAGAATTTTAAATTTGATACACTTAATGAATATTTTTTAAGAATCAAAGAGAATAGTTATTATAATTTGGTTTTATTAATTATAAATCGCTTAAATTTTCAATATAAATAAATTAAAATCGAATTATTCGACTATAGATAGCAAAAAAAAAATTTTTAGACACATATATCCAAAACAAATGATATCTGGGTATATTTATGAACTTTAACTGTTTTTTTTATAAATATTTTTCATTTTTATTAAGAACAAGGAAAATTTTCGGATTAATTTATTAAAAGTTACTTAATTCAGCGATCATTTAGAAATAAGCTGTTTAATGAAAATCAAAATTTACTATAAAGCTTAAATTTATTGCATAGTTAAAAGAATCCAAAATTCTATTTATAAGTAGCTCAGATAACGAAAAAAATGAAATATTTTTGTAATTTGGGGTTTAAAATGAAAGTTATTACGCAAATGGGTATTTTTTTGGTACATCGATACAAATTTTTGGAAAATTAGAAATTATGGTAAATTGAATAAATTCGCCAAATTAGAAATTTTCTATTATAGCGTTTTTTTTAAACAATAAAACTATTTTATCAGTTTCTAACATTTCATTTACACATATATTATTATATGACGTTTTAAAACATATGGAAAACATTCTTTTATGTATTTAATTTTAAAAAATAGTCAAAAACAGGCCTATATCTCATTCAAAGTCACATCGCACATTAAAAAAATGTTATTAAAATTTTTATATTTCCTATATTTTATTTCAAATCGATTTTTTAATAAGCTATATAGATATCTTGGCAATTTTATTTTATTAATAATATAAAAATTAGTTGAATTTAATCCATGTTAATGATTTAACTATAATAGAAACGTTTAATATGTTGAATTAGGGTTAGTTATTCATATTTTTGAAAGATTTATTTAGTGAGATATTTGATTTTAATAGTTAATACACAATTATAATAAACAATAAAAACTTCGAGATAAAAAGCTTCTAAAACCTAAATAAAGATTTTAGAATAAATATCTAATTCTGTTTTTAAAATTTTTAAAAAAATAATAAGAAAAAAATTACAATATTTAAATTCTAAAAATTATGATTTTTTGGTTTTTTTCAATTTGAATCAAAAAATATATAAATATATAAATATTAGTCCTAAATTTTCATTTTTTTTATAAAACATTTAAATATGGTGCGATTGAAATCTACTATGTGTTAGAAGCAAAAAAAATTACTCGGTTATTTAATGGGACCTTTTTCCTACTCGTTTTTTTTTCCTGGACAGCAATAAATAAACGAGCTTTAGCTTAAAATTTTCATAAACCTTAATTTTAATCCACCTTAACCAACCCATTTTTTTTTTTGAATAGGAAGTTTCAAAATTTAGAAAATTGGGGATAAAAGATAAAACAAAATTTTTTAAAAAGTGAAATTCACTATAGTATTTTTTTTTATTTTGCTAAATAGATTCAAAAAGTCAAAACCATATATTTAAAAATAGGTACGCGTAGAATTTAAACTACAATAAATAAATTATCAATTTTTAATCTTTTCTAAGAAACTCATATCATCCTAGCAAAAATAAAAATTATTAAAAGTAGTGTTTTTAATGTATTTTATCTTATAATAAACGTTGGTTATAGCTTTTTTACATATTTCAAGAATTTTTTTTAGTTTTTATTTTACAAATTAGGGTTATATTAAATAAATATCAATTTTTCGGTTTAAAAATACTTTTTTCTAAAAGGTGGGATGTTATTAACTTGATTTTTTTTTTTTAATTAAAAAAAAAATTGATTAATTTAACTTTTCAATTGATAAATAACACATTTATACTCTATTTTCAAAAAAAATTATAAAAAAAATAAAAAGACTCTTCAAAATTTATCTCTAATCAAGGTATGTATTTTGATTTTAAATTGATATAAAATATTTAATTTTTTTATTTAGCTTTGGTGCTCTTGATTATTTTATATGAATATCTATATATATTTATATATTATTAGGATAAAATTTAAAAAATAATAATTGAAATCGCGTTCTAAGAGCGAAACCCACTTTTTTTATTTAGGGTCCTAAGTACTGCATTTTTCAAAATAATAAATACCAAATCTTCACATATATTTGTACTATTATTTTTTGGGAGTAATTGAGGCAGCTAACAGCAATCCCAGATAGCTATAATCTCGAAACAGGATTTTTTTTGTTTTTTTATAAAGAATTTGTTGATACTATTTAAATACTAGAAAAAACTAAAAATAAATAGAATTAAAAGAAAAAATTATTAATAAATTTCATCTCACTCCCATCTGTCACTCTAGTGGCTCCGAGTCTCACTGGGAACTGATTAAAGAGAAAATTATTCCCGAAAGACTTCCTAGTTTTTATTAATTTATGGAGGTTTATTTCGATAGATCTTTTTTTTTTATCTCGTTTGGAAATATTAAAATCATGTTTTTGGCGAATATTCCCTTAAAAAAAAGCAGTAAGGACTTTTCAATATAAATTAACACAAAAAAAGTAATTTTATTCCACGATATTTTTTTGCTCATTTTGCTAAATAAAAAAAAATATCATGATACTATAAAGCCTAAATTTCCATTTATTTCCATATATTTTGAATATTAAAGACATTAAGGGTCAATGAAATAAACCAATAACCTAGATTGGATTGAAACTATTTTTAAATGGCTGAGATAATAAAAATTATGTTCGTTTTTAAATTATAATAGCTTTAAATTAATCTACCTCTCACCAGCATTCATATTTTTTTTACTGTGCACCTTGAGAATCTTTTATTTATTTTTTGGAAAAAATCAGGAAATAAAATAGGTAGGAAATAAAACGCTACATTCACACACAACCTAGAGGCTATGAAACATTTTTTCGTTTTCCCAAACACCAAAGAGAATGCTTCAACACCAACCTTATGTAAATTGGTTTATTTTAAAAAAGAAAAAAAATCACAAATTATTATAGCTCCGCATTAACCCTTTCTCAATGAGTGTTTACTTAGTAATATAAAAAAGGCTTTAATTAAATTTCCAAATATAAAAATCAACTGAATTAAGAGAACCCGACAGGCTAAAAAATCAACACGGAATATTATCTAACCTTCGGTGTTTTAGCACAAAAAACGAAATACATAGTTTCTACTTGGTATAAATATTTGTTACCTCTATTATTACCTGATTGAGCATAGATAGGAAAAATTTAAGGTAAAAACATTTCGAGTTCGAATTTCTAACCTAATTAAAACTCAAAATATGATAATTCTGTGGTATATTAGCTTTTAATACCTTTTTTGTCCAAAAAGTCGCATTATAATCTTTTTTAGCAAAAATGCTGAATATTTAAACAATCTGATACCCTGGTTTTCATAAATACGAATATTATAACCTTTGGTGATAATTGCATATTTTTCAAGCTTTTAAAAATAATTGAGTGCTTTTTATTTTGATCCTTTAATCCTTTCACGGCCAGTTTTGAAAAAATAAACCCTGTTCTCGATCGATTCAGCTATTTTTTCTTAAAAAGACATTCGCGATTGGGTCAATTTTCTATTCTTTATTCGGAAAAATGTTATATTTCACTAATAGGAAGGCAATGCAATTTTTTTACCAGAAATAGGTTAATGAATCCATTCAGTGGAATTCGAAGAAAACTTATTTTTCATCAAATGCCCAAATAAAATGTACATATTCCAACGAAGATCTGATATCAAGGTCTATTAGGTTTATTTCTTTTAAAAGGCTGGACATAGATATGTCTGAATAGAAGTGAAATTCATAGTTTATTTAAAACTTTCCTGCATCGTAAAAAAAATCGGAGAAAAAAAAAGGTGAAAGAAAAAAAATATGTAAAGAGGCATTCCATAAAAACGGGTTATGTTTTTAGAAAGGGTACATACTTTTTAAAAAATAAATTAATTTGTTTAAATTTTAACTTCACCTCTCACATCAATGCCAGAAATGAAATTTCTGTCATCTAGAAGAAAAAAGCTCGCTCATGTTCCACTCGACTCTATAATTCATAAAATCGTTAATATCGGAATCTTTATCTATTTTTGTAGAGGGATCTGATTCAGAACTTTGGGGTGTGCTAAGAGCGGAATATTTTGAGGTATCATTCACTAAAGAATCTTTGTTGTACAATTTATTTTGCTTGTACGGGTCAGTTACCACAGTTAACTCGGACATTTTTTTGGGAACATTCAAATTTTGATTAGGCTTTCTGCTTCCTAAAGGAACATAGTTATCAATCTTGGTAGTGTTAATAGGTTTTAATCCTGCATGTAATAAATCACTGGAATCCTCATGAGATTTTTTAACATTGTTAGCAGGTGAATTGGGTGACACAACGCTTTCCTTTCCCTCAGAAGAATTGTGTTTTGGAGAATGTGGAGCAGATCTAAAGTTAAATATATCTGATCCAATTGGAGGAAAAGAGTAGTCGAGGATTTCAGATGTTTTTTTGGGAAAACCGTAATCTTCGTCAATAGGTAAAATTTTCGCGGACTTGGTTATTTGTAAATTGGGATTTGATTTTCTGGTTTCCTTCGTATTAAGAACCAGTCTAACATCTGGCTTTTCAGGTTCTCTGAAATTTTTATTGAAGTAGCGATTACCCAAGTTTTTTGGATTTTCATCTTCGAATAAATCGTATAACGACTTGAATGTTAGACTAATATCATACTCTATATTTTTACTTGTTCTAGCCTTTATTTCAACATCCGTTTTTAAAGATAAAGAGTTAGCTCCGAAGGTATTGCTGATCAATTTGGATTTTAATTGAGAGTTTGAAAATCCGTTTAATTTATTTGGGTATGAGTAATCTACATCGCCTTTGGAAATGTCTATTCCAGTCAGTTGTTGAACTATTTTTGAATGCCATTTTCTATATAAAGAGTCGAGCTCTTTGCGGAACTCATCGGAAAAGGCGTCAATTTTTTCAAGTTTGGAAACAAGATCAACAAGCTCTGTAGCGCTATTATCACTATTTTCAACTTCTGGTCCAGATGAAGGGCGTTTAAGGGTTGTCTGGTTGATTGCTATTCCTAGTCCGGTTATTTCGTCGTTCTGTATAATTGCGGGATCTAAAAGGATATAACATAAGAATTTTTAAGTTTTTGGAAGAAAGGTAGGCAAATATTATACTACATTGGGAATCGTAAAATCGGTTGATGGATTCAATTCTGTCAGGCGTGTGTTTACCAGATCGAGATTTCGATCTAGAAGATTTGGGTTTTTGTTTCCAAGGATTGGAGTATCGGCTAGACCCATTATTTAAGCTATAATCTTGGGAGAAGGAACTATTATTTTCTTTTCCTTTATCCCTAGAATTCTCAAAATAACTGCTATTGTTATATGGTGTATTTGGATAGTCGAAATTTTTTTTGGAGCTATTTTCTGAAAAATGGCTGGTATTGAAATGATGGCTATTTTGATTATTTTTTTTTTCATCGTTTTGGTGATTACTGCCCTGACGGGCCCAATTATTTTCATTGAAATCTCTTTTCCAAAACACATCTTGAACATCTTCCTTATTATTGTAATTGCTATTACCAGAACCATCTCGATGATTGGTGTGGATATTACTATTATTATTAATGTTCATAAAACTCTGATGACCTGATACAATGATAAAAAGAACATATTTATTATTAATTAATGCGATATAAAGGCAAAAATAACAATGAAATGATCTATGACGTGACGATAAACAATAAGATATAGATATCCCTAAAGAGAATCTGGACATTTTTGATTTCTTAAGAGGAAAATTTACCGTGGTCGTTTTCAGATGGATTATAGTGCTCTGGTGTATTACTGGCATTTTCATTTCCTAAGTGTTGATTCGAGTGATTGTATTCATTGTGATGAAAGTGGTTTTGACTGGAATTATGACTCTGATTGAAATTTTCATCATGGCGTTGATGCTGAGAATAATTATGGTGGTTAATGTAAGCGTGATCACCAGAGTTGTATTGAGGCTGTTTATTCTCAAAAAAAGTATTGGAATTAGAATTGTCGACATTAGAGCGATCTGAATCTCTATGAAGATTGTTAGAGGTGTTTCCTGTATGATAAGAAACTTTTTGAACTGAATTCCTTAACCAGAGAAAATCAGTGGGATGATCAGAGCTATACGTGGATGGATTGGTTTGATGATTTGGATTGTCTGAGCTGTTAAGGTTATCTGAAAAGTAATATTTTTTGTTATCAAAACTGTTATCACCAAACCTATAATATTAAAAAAGTAGAACAATAAAGGAACCGTTTTGGTAGTTGAAAGTGAAATCACTCTAAAAAGTGCGAAGATGAATAAAATGAAAAAGAGAATCACAAATGATACAGAATATACATACTGATAATCCTGTGACCTGTTGGAAAGCATAAAGGAGTCGGGATTTGAAATGAAGTCATGATGATCCCACCATTTTTGGATCATTCCAGTCCAAAAACCAGAGGAATCGTTTTGAGATACAACAGAACCATCTGAGTACCTTGAATAATTCCAGGGTTTTTTCTGACCAGCAAAGTGTATAATTTTAATATGGGAGTGTTGAGAATTGATAGCAGGTAGATAAGAGTAGAATGGAGAGCCAGTGGTATTGTAAGTGAAGCTAAGTCGGTAATTAGAGGGGGCACTAGACCAGCCTGAGAAATGAAAGTTCAAAAGACCTTGATCAGCACCATCATAGCTGATACCACCCGAACCAGTGCTTAATGAATTGTTCTCAGAGATGACTAATTGCAACAGCTGCGAATGAGTAGAGGGATTGGGATGAATCAACATGACCCCAGAATTAAACCAATCAGGCCAACCCATATCAGGAGCGGCGGAAATCAGGCCATGCATTTTTGGATTTTTAGAGTCTAACTCTTGAAAATATGAGGAGCAGTTATCAAAAATAGAGTCCACATTTTGCAGAACCAAAATATCAGAATCTAAATAGCAGATGGCTTTATATTCTTTAAAGAGAGAAGGGTTCCATAGCTCAACTTTTGTATAAGTATCAGCTAGATCAGGTCTCTTAAGAGCTTTAAGCCCTTCATGATTGACACTGGTGAACTTTCCTGCATGAACAATGGAGTCAAACGCCTCGGCTAATTTCGACAAGTTGGAAGAAGAAATTGAGGAGTCAGACACAAGACAAAGAATTTTGTGAGTGGTGTGAGTGACTCTGATCGAATGGCAAAGAACTAGAGCAGCTGGTACATAAGAATCATTAGTGACTAGGGTGACGTATGCGGCATTAAAGTCGAGCATTTGGGAAGATATTCTATTACTCTAGGAGGGATAGTATGAAGGTAAAAAAAGATTAGTGTATGTTTAGAAAATATTCAATTCTGCTAGCGGCATGATATGTAATATAAAGCTTCACTGAAGCGAAAAAAAGCTCTATTATCAAAGAGTTACATGATTATCAGGATTTACTGGTGCTACAGTAAACCAAATTCAGATGCGGTCTTGATCTTTTCTCGCTAATGAGATCGCTTCTAATTCACGAAGGTCAAGATTTGGACAGATTCGACACCTTTTAATAATTCAGCTAAAATTGCAGTTAAGAAATCCTGGAAATTTGCAATGCGCTAAATTCCCGCTCATTTATTGGCTTAAAAATCCGACAAAGAGCTGTATGTTTTTCTTCATCTATTCCATCACGGCACGCTAGCCATTTCAGAGCCGAAGACAAGATAATTGTCTACAGTACTAAGTAAATAAAAATATATTTCCAAAAGTTTTTTATCTATTGGGTAGAAAACCATAATACTCGATTATTTGGGATATGAAATTAGCAAATCGGAACTGTAGATTTGATCCTCGAAAGAGAAAATGCTTTTAGGGCCGATATAAAAAATGACATTGGCTTTTGGTAATATAAATATTTAATTTTAAATTTGCGCTTATTTGCTTAATTCAGGTTGTCATGAAATATCAGCTTGTAGATTAGTCGAATAAAATCTCAGGGGTTTTTTGGGACTTGGAGCAAACATCAAAAGTGATACTAAGCATATAAATTGTAGTATCATTTCATCATAATATCAGCTATAAGCCAATAAATGTTGAATTTCATGAATGAAGTCGATAGGTTATATAAATTGCAAACGCTAATTGTTAGATATTTAGTTTTAAAACAGAAAAAATATTACACACAATCCTTATTGTTGTTTCACCGATTCCCGATGAAAATTTATAAATTCAGATCTGGGAGTACAATAACGGCGTTTACACTTCGCCAATGGTAAATAAACTTTAATCTTACATAACTGTTATTAGTGTAATTTGATAAACTTTCAAAAATAACTAGGAGAAACCTTCAAATGAAGGCAAATTGTTTATTCATTAACATTCACTTCTTAGTCCTATTATATTCAAATTATCCTATTGTTGTCGATGTATTCCAATCTAATGGAATCCATTTGTCTAAAAAACTACTTAAAGCCTCAAATATCGCATTTTTTAGCCAATATATTGGAATTTCTATTATCATGTGTAACTCAACGGTTTTTTTCCCTCCTATAATATTCATAATAATTGATAATGCAAAAATTACAAATCAGATAATCGATATGATGATATCAGCTTAACTGCATCATCTCCAACAGACCAAATTGTGCAATAATTTATGGCTAATATTTATGCTATTTTTATTTACTTTTTAAAAATCTAAAATTATTGGCTATTTTCATTAACGACCAAATATAATTCACAAGATTTAACAAATCGAAGCGCGAAAGCCAGGCCCGCAAAGAAAGAATCGAACAACTATAAACTTTTAGAATGCCAACAGATTAAACTGTAGAATTATTTATGGTATATTTTTATGATGCTTTTCTTTGATCTGGAAATCAATTTACATCCCATTGGCTTTTTTTATAAGCTAATAAACAACTCTTTTCAAGATTTAGCGAACCAAAATTGGCGTAGAATACTGGCGATATATTGATTTATGTTTATTTTAGGATTAATTTAACCCTTTCTGGGCTCATAGGTGCATTATATTTTTATTTGTCAAATTTTTCATTTTCTATTCGATATATTGAAAATTAATCCAATTATTAAAGTATATTTTTAATATTTGATTACATTGACCAAAAAACGAAGGCAGTTTTTGTACAACCATCTTATAAAGAGTTAATAATCAACGTTTCGTCAGGTTTATTGTCTTTCAGGCACCTCAACAAAGTCACCTGTGACCAAATCTGATCCATTTATATGCTTTAATTGGTTTGTTTTCTTCCAACATTATTTTAGAGAATATAAGCTGCCAGTAAAACTTCGAAATAGTGAAATTTTTATTCCTGCTAAAAATCACTGGTCATGCAATGGTGTCAGTATTTCTTCCAATCTTCATTTCCAACTTCCCTTTCTTCCAATGTAATTTTATGACATTTTTTACAATCCCTTTCCCTCCTATTCTATTTGTTCCAAAATATATAAAAAACAGTACAAAGCTTTTAAATGAAAGTCTGCGAAAATTATTACAAAAAGCCCGTATTTGATCGATATTGAACTAGGATAATTGTTTTTTTTTGTTTCAATTAGCGGGTATGAATAAGAAAAAGCTAAAAGGAGAAATATCACTAGGAGAAGTGGAATCGGATCTAATTTATTGAAATCTTTTATTATATATCACTACAATCTCCATATCTCTGTCATCTAATTCAATCAAATTTAAAGGCACCCCTAATACGTTTTTGAGGGATAATTGTAGTATTTTTAAGGACTCGGGCTTTTTCATATTTAAGGTATCATTGGCCAAATTATAATTTAACCTTTACGTCTCCATTTATTTCAAGTAATCCGATTTGCTAAATATTTATAAATACATCTACCAACTTAAACAATTTGGCCAATAGAATACTAATTGTTTACATTGTTATCAAGAGAGCATAAATATTGACACTTTTCGGGCCCAAATTTGTGCCTCACCCTATTTGTATATATCTACATTTCTAATTGGTCTATATTAATAAGAGACCCAATGTAATACAAACAGTATTAAACTAATTATATCATTAAGCAAAAAATGAATGCCATTTTTTGTACCATTTCCCCTGAAAGGGTTAACCGTGAAAATGGCACAAAATGCCCACTGGCAGCGAAAGAGTTAAACTCTATTTTTTTTTACGGAATTTTATTTTAAAATACGTCATTAAAAATAGTACTAAAAAAATGTGAAAAAAAAAAAAGTCGTATAGAAAAAACTATTATCCTAACTACAATAAGTTCCTCTGCCGGACTACAGGCTGCGTACCTACGGGAAAAGGGTGCAATCTACCAACCACCAAATAATACCCTGGTATTGCTACAAGTAGGCTGGATGACTGAGGTTACGTGCAATCAAGAATAAGCTCTTTGTCAATGAACAATAGTTCATTGAAGCTACTGAGCTCCTAGTCAGAGCCCAATTCCTTCAGGATAAATAAAATTGAAAGAGTTAAACATCATGGAAGTATTATTATCAACGTCTGCCAATAAATTTGATAAACCAGCATTCAATAAGCAAATTACTATAATACTGACAATTAAGAAATTCTAACAAAAAATCGATTCATTAACTTTTTCATTGCCAGTGTGCCATTTTGCGCAATTTTCATTCCCAATATTTATGTTGCTTTGATTTCCACTCAACTAAATGAAAATTCACTGGGTAAAACTTGAAATTGGCAAATGCAGTTAGTATAGTATATCGAATCGGAGTGCTTAATAAGCGTAGAGACATATGAGTTAATCCACTAGTAAAATCAATAAAAGATAATATCCTCTATTTTTGAAATAAAAAAAGATCCAAACTGAAAAATAAAAAACAAGTAAATATGTTTATTTTTTCAAAAAAAAAACTGTGAAAGCTATTTTTAATATAGCTTACTAGAGGCGAAGCTAAAAGTGGGCTAAAAAGGAAACTCTGTATCCAAAAAAAAACTGATTTATTGCTACAAAAGACAATGAGTTAATATAGCTATGTTCAAAATTGCAACAGTTAAAGATCCTATAAAAATTATAATTGCATATTTAGGTGGCACTTCACATAAGCTAAAACAATCAATAAAATGATCCAATAATGTTCCTTATGACTTCATTGAAAAGATATCAAGCTGATTTGGTGAAATCTAAACATGACTTAAAATATATAATTGCATATCAATCTTAACCTCTAAAATCTATTAAAAACGAATCAAAAAATACAAAAATATATATATTAAAAGTTACAAAATATTATTGTGAATTTAAAAGCGCTAAAATAACAACATGTGTCAGTAAAGCTTTTATGCAACAGAAAGAAAATATTATGCCAAACTTTCGAAAATAGTGTGAGTTATTGATATTTATACTCCAAACTATATAAGTATCAATAAATTTCAATCCAAAAGTTTTAAAATTAAAATAATGAGAATATATGTCTAGTGTGATATCTGAAATTAATTTCACCCCAGTCTCTGGGTGTCCAATGCTATTTGTGTGCTTGTTTCAATAACATAACTTTTCGAAAAATATAAACAAAAATTAAAAATAATTTAGAATTTTAGATTAAAATAATTATATCAATATGATTAGATATAAAAATACGAGGCGATTATACCACTAAATCGGATTGATATTAAACCAAAATAAATTTTCGGATATATTTATTTAAACTCTAATAACTATTTTTATTTGAAATAAACTCCATTTTACTTAAATAGCCGTTTAATTCGATATCACAGAACTTTCAGGAAAAAATGTGAACTTTAATATTAGAAAAGAGCACATTAAACAAAAAAACTCATCAAGTTTGAATTATTGGATGTGCATTTTTCAATCCAAAGGCTGATCAATTTAAAAAATGAGCACTTTAAAATTAAAAAGATAAAAATATTTCAAACTCCTGTGATAATTTTTCGATTAAAAGCGAAATTTCAATTCGTTCACCCAAACCATAATTAAAATATATATAATAATTAATTATCTGATTGATTTAATTTGAATTTTTTTTCCCGATATAATCGTAAACGAAGTGATAATGTAATATCACCATAAAACTAATTCTAAAGAAAATAAAATAGTTTAAATGTGAATTAAAATTAAAATATCCACACTAATTTAAATTCTGGTTTTTCTATTCGTGTGTTAAAAATAGCCGATTATATTATTCCTTGTAATATTCTCAACTGCTTCTTGAAGTGTGTTCTTTAGTGAAGTACGCAGATTTTCTGGTTCACTTAGATTTTTCTTAAAAATATGGTTAAATATTTTTTTATCCAAATTTTTTTATACTAAGTTGCGTAAATTGAGACAAATTTGTGGATACGAATCAAAATCAATAAAGCAAGAGCAATTATGCATCCAAAATTGAGTAAATTGAGACAAAAATTCTGCTCCGTTTTTTTTATTGGTTATATTTTATAAAATAATTGATTGTGTGATTTTACTGGCCCGAATGATTCGCAGAAGAAAGAATTCAACATAAACAAAATGATTCAACAGAAAAGAGATCTCTGAGTTAGATTTAAACTAACCTAGCTTTTTTTATTATTCATATACCCTACTAGATAAATCATTATATTTGTCTATTCTGGTCATAAAAAGGCAGTTTAAAGATTTAAAATTTTTGCAGCAAAATATAACTTGTGAATAATTCTTCAAAGTACTCTTGGTTAAAATTTTCAATTTTTATAAAAAATTATCATCCTCTACTGGAGTTGTATCGCCTGTATATGTCCATTCAATTTTCATTTTACAAAAGTATAGATGTTTGAATATTTGATTTTTTTATTTTTTTAAAAAAAACCAACCCTTTTTTAAAGGAAAAAACTTAACATACCCTTTTATACGTTTTTTTACGTATTTTAAATAGATCTAGTAATAAATCTTACAATATATATAACGTCTTATCATAAAATAAATATGTCAAAAAAATCAGCAAAAATACACCCTTGTGTAACATAACTATTATTATTAACAAATAGAAAAAATACAAAACTATTTTGTATTGATTTACATAATTATGAATCATATTTCGACCTATAAATACTGATTTTGAAGTTAGAAAATATTTTTTTATCTGGTTACTCAATTTTTAATTTTGAAAAATTATATTGTAGCTATAAATGGCCCAACCTAAAAATATTATTCGACTTATTAAATTTATTCTCTGCTAGGTAAATAATGTAAGGATATGGCGGTAAAAAATTTGAAATTCATTCAGACCCTTCGATAATAACATTTGTTTTTTTTTGGCGAACTTTGTATTCTGTATCAGTTCAAGATCACAATGTGCAACTTAATTACGGTTGATTGATAAATTTTTCCATGAATTCGGATATGAATTAGACAAAAATTTCCAAGTTTACAGATCTTTCAGCAATTATTTTGCATTTCTCAACAATTTTTAATTAATGGCTAAAATCGGTTTCACCTTTATCCTCTATTTTTATACAAAAATATTGAGGCTCTCATTATTGAAAGTGATCTGGCTTGAGCTTCTCTTAAATTTTAATTGAAGCCAGACTGGCAAATAGAGATAAATTTATCTTTCTCAGTGGAAAAATTGGAGGTAAAATATATTGAAAAAATCCTCTCTTTCTGATTTTTTTCAGAAAATTTTACTATATCAATAAATTATAACCCTTTTCTGTTTTTTAACTCGGTTTTTTTAAGCCAATATCGACTAAATTCAAAGAAATATTTATTCAGTCCTTTAAAATCATAACTTCTCTTATTTTTTCAAGATAAATTTCAGGATCTCGCTTACTATAATATATTTTTTAATTAAAAAATCTGTAACTAAGCTTTCTTGGTAGCCAATTAGCGTCACAAATTTTGAGATTCTCAATATAAAAATATCCACAATTTGAAGCATCTTTATCATAAATTTCATCTTGGTTTTTTTTTTATGTTATTTTTCTGGAAGTGCTGTGATTTATTACAAGCTCTTCTGAAACATAATTTATTGATTAACCATTGACTAAAGATTTCGAAAATAAAACGTCCTTGTTTTTTTTATCTAAAAATCCATAATATATTATTGTGATATAAATATATCATATTTTTATATAATAATCATTTTGATGTAACTTTTATTGATTTATAGATACTTTTATTTGATAAAATCGGTAACTTTGTTATTTTTTAAAAAAAAAAACGATAAAAAAAATCCAAAGTTCTCAACTTAATTTTCAAAAATAAGCCTCAAAATTTCAAAGAGTTTGATATAGAGTTTATGGTATTGATGATAATATCAGATAAATTTTAATATTCTAAAAAAAGTTTGAAATTAGCGCTATATAAAAGGATAGATACTTTGAAAAACTCTATGAAAATCATCTAAACCTCATTATTTATTTGTTTATTAACTTTTATTTGATCAGCGGTTTGATTTCTTTGTTAAATTATGCATTATAATTTATGCATATAATTAATGGGAGGATATCTAAACTAAAAATAAAGATCTAGGTTAATTATTTTTGATTAATTTAAAGTATATCGAACATAATATAATATATTTTGCGATTTAAAATTTAATTCTGGATGAGAAAACTGATTTTCAAGGATAAAAAAATTATAAAAAGAAAAAAAAATTATTATTATTATTTGGTTTCAAAAGTCTAATCACATTAATAAATAGTGTTTTCTTCCAATTGTCTAGATATATTATTGATATTTATACCTCAAATAAATATTTTTAGGGATTCAAAGTTGATTTAAGAGAATCTAAGGCTTTATAATCTCGTTATAACAAGAAATAATGCGTTTAAATGGTATTTTACCGCATCAAAAATGTTTTTTTTCTATTTTAGGTGGGATAAAATAATGACATATAATTTAAATTGATATTTTTCGAGTATATGGATAGATGTGTAAATTTTCTTTTAAAAAATACAGAAGAAAATAAATTATATGTAATTCAGTATTTTTTATATCGTATTAAAATCGGGAAAATAGAGTTTATCGCTGTCCATATGACTTATTTTTGGTTAAGAAATCGAATTTAAACTAGTATATTATAAACATAACTCAAATTTAGATTCATTAAGGATAATTAACTAATTTTTTTAAGGGTGGTTAAATAGCTTTACTGGGCTTCAATATTAAAAAATAAGATCATTTTTAGAGTTTAATTAGTACATAAACGATACATTTATTGTTTCAAATAACTGTAACCTTACTATACACCCATCTCGGGAATCCGGTATTATTAAAAATAGAGTATAACAATTTATTTATTAAATATTATTATGAACTTGATTTAATATATAAACACTATAAATTATTTTTAATAAATAATAGTTAAATTAAGCAAACGAAAATAAAAATTTCAGTACTTTTATTGGGCTATTTTATTGTAGAAACCTCGTAAAATATGTTAAAATTATGTATGAACTTGTAACTTTGTAATATACCGAAAATAATAAATAAAATAGTCTCTTAATACTTTTTAAAAAAATATAAAACTACTAAAAAAATATTTAATGCATTTTTATTAAATTAAAAATAATGAATTTTTCATGCATGGGTTTTAGAATGAAAATTTCGGAAATTTTGTTGAATAAAACTCAAATATTTAAATACTTTTATTGGATTTTATATTTATATAATAAATAATAACTTATGTTCAATTTATCCGAAATTTTTTTTATTGAGATTGAAATAAGCTAAGTTATATACGTATTAATGAAATAAAACCCTCATTTAATTAAGCTTATCTATATTTAGATGTTTCATGATCATATAGAATATTTTTAAAATATATAAAAATTTATACCAAAATCCTGAATTTGGGATCCTATTTTTTTATAATCATGATTATCTGTTAATTATATTAATAATAAATGTATATATATGTGTGTATAAATTTCAAAGAAAAAAGTATATCCTAATTATAGTTTTCAGAATTTATCTTATAAAAATGTATTGAAATTTCGTGAAAATTTCTCATTTTTCAACAATTTAAACTAAATAATAAATATAAACTACATATTTTTAAATTATAAGCATTATTTTAAATACACATTGATTTTAAAGAAAGTTTAAATAACCGCTTTTAAATTTTTATCTGATTTTCAGGTTTTATTTTAGAAAAGTTATTTATTATTAAAAAGCGAGAAAATGGTTCATGGTTTATTCAGGAATGAAACCGATGGAAAAATTATACATTGATTTTTTTTTAATCTGTTCTTATATAAATATAAATATTAGATTTATTCATTTAAAAATCACTAATCTATATATAAAATGTTTCTACTGTATAAAAAGCCTTATAAGTATACAAATTTAATTTTTAAACCAATTAAACCAATTAAACCAATTAATAATTGCTAAAAAACGAATTTTTTTATAAGTATTAATATTCTTCCATCATTAAATTCAAAATTTAAAATTGAAGGTGTTTCTTTTTTTCCAGAAAAATAGGTTCACCATATTATATCTGAGAATAAAAAAAAATTCCATACTAAATTTATCAAACCCCCAATAATCAAGATCAAAAAATAATAAATATATATTCACTTTCCACTATTCCCTAACTCTTTAAATCGTTAAAATACTTAATAAAAATTCTAAAATATTGATAAATATCATCAAATAGATCAATACTAATTTTAAAAAATAAACCAGTAGATACAGCTATAAAAGCGAAGATGAAAATATAGTTAAGCCCAATATCAATTTTCACTCTGTTTTTGAAATAATTTATTATAGTTTACATATATTAAAAGAAAAAATTAATAGGATAATCTTTTATAAAGTCTACACATATATTTAGAAATTGAGCCCAAACTCTGGTTAAATTTTTGAAGCTAAAGTATATTATAATATATTATAATTAAATTCAAATATAAATTATATATTTAATTTATAAAATTTTGCGTTTAAGTAAATAATTTTTTTCATAAGTAAAATTTCATTATAAATAAACTTTTAGCGAGAAAAAAAATCGAAAATTCTGTTAATTTTTCTTGTAAAACCCAGTTCCTAGTTGATAAATTTTAGGATAGCTCTAAAAAATCCCCCCTTTCATTAAGATAAATTTAAAAATTTCCGATTTAATCAGAATAAGCATAGGTTTATTAGTGCACCGAAATATATTAAAAAAACCCACTGTATCTCTAAATTTTAGTTCACTCCGGTTTAACCTTAATTTTGCAAAAAAGTAAGTTTTTTTTTTCATTTCTTTAAAATCTTATTATTTCTAATGATAAAATCACTCAATATCTTGCTATATTTATATGGTTGTGAGATACTATTTTTAAAGTTTTATTTCTATTTTAATACAATTTTTTAAGGAGTTCATTAAAAAAAAAGAGCTAAAAAAATGCTTTTATAAATTAAATTTCCCACTTTTATAGCGATAAAAGTATATAAACTTACAAAAAGCATAATAGAACAACGAGAATAACAAAAATATTTTGTGCATGTTTTAGAAATTATTAATGAGTTTTATTGGATTAGAAATAAAAACAGTAAATGTATACAGGCTTTGTATAAAATTGAAATATTTTTAATATTTTAGTAATTTTGTATATGAGCACTATCAACTTATATTATCAAGGATAAATCTTTATTATTTGGATATATTATATTCAAAAAAAAAAAAAAAATTTAATAGAGAATGCATGATTTATCAATGATTATTCTCTAATAAAATATTTATGGATTTACAAGATAGCACATACAGAAAGATAATTCAGGTCAAAATAGAGCTCAGAATAATCGAATTTTGAAATGTGGTAAAATTATTCTATTTAATAATGCGATTAAACATTTGATAAATTTTAGATTCTCTCTCTATTTTACTTTCAGTCTTTATATACTTTTTTAAAAAAACTAATATGCTACTGAAAATAATTGATCTTAAAATCCTGTAAAAATAATATATTTTTAGATTTTAATATTTTATTTGATAATAAATATACTATATAGCATGTAAATCACTTGAATATTTATAATTTTTATTATAAAATATAAATAAATCCACCGCATAACCATTTTTGGGATATTATCTAAAACCAATCTTATCAAATATACGTTAACACTTGATTTCGATATTTTTTTAAATATATTTTTTATCGATAAAAGTTTTTTTGGAACCGGCTAAAACGTAATCTTAGGGAAAATATTTTAATGCTTAAGGTAATTATACTTAATTTTTTATTTAATTATAATAACCAATATTTCTTTCTTAAATATCTAAAAATATATCGATTTAATATTTAGAGACCTTTATTAAGTAAAATTTATCAAACAATATTTTTAATCCCCAAAATAAATTTTGGTAAAAAAATCATGCTTAATTTTAGTATTTAAAGCTTTTATTTTTAAAAATACCAATTAAACTATCTAAATATGTTTAATATATTGAGAAATATACATCGATATGAATAGGGAATATATCCAAAACTCATTTTAAAACAACAAAAAAAATTAATCTAATTTTTTCCTAAAGCCTAATGTCATATTTTGAAAGAAAACCACCAATAATAACGTTTATATTCTTTAAATTTTAGCCAAAACCTAAAAAAAATGCTTACTTTTTTTCTAATAATAAGTCATCTTAATTAAAAAATTTCGATTTTATTCATTTTTAATTACGAATATACATTTGGAAGTTTTTGAGATCTATGAAAGAAATTATTGGAAAAACAGTGATCTTAAATTGGAATAAATTGTCAAGGCATGAAAATAGAATTTAATTATCATTACAAAAATTCTTCTAGAATACAAATCTGAAACCAATAAATAGAAAAAATTGATCATAGAAATTAAAAAAAATAATTAATAAAGATAATTTGGGAAAACATACTTCTCAAATATTAGAAATAATTTAGGGGTATTATTTAAGAGTAAATCCTTTATTATGGTATAATTTATATAAAAATAATAAAGGTTGTTTTAATAAAACAATGAAAAGAATTAATAGAGGCCATTTTAATTATCTTGAAATCAAAAGGGAATGGAAATTAAGCACTAGTTTTAACTTATGTTGGTATTATAAAATATGAAACTGTGAAACCAGGAAAAAAAAAACGTTAAATACTAATAATTAATGAACACAAAGGTTGTGTATCGTGAATTTAACATAAGGATTCCGAGAATCAATTATTAGGAGAATACGCATAGTATTTCTCAAAATTCACTAAAATAATAAATTTTTAAAGACAATTCCAATAACTTCAATACAATTATGTTTGTAGTTTTAACTTTTATCCAAATAAAAAATAAAAAAAACCTTTCAAAAAAAACATGTAAATAAATAAATATCAACGGCATTAGCATAAAATAAAATAAAAAAAAATCACCAACTTTAGAAAACAAAAATGACTCAAGAGATATCAAATTTTCCAGAATCCAGTTGATGCAGGTGCTTGCAAAGTAAATCCTTTGAACCCATAACACTGAATATAAAAGAGATTCTTCAATCATTAACACCTCCAAAAATATAAATTATTATACATTAATACAAAAAAACCGAGTTATTTTAAATAAACGTTACATAAATTGGCTGTTATAAGGTATTATTAATAATTTGAGTCGTATATAGTTACTAAAATATCTTTTAAAAAAAAATTCCCGCAAATATAGATTAATTAACCTAATTAAATTAAATTTATATCACTTTATGAGTTTCATAAAAATGATATATATTTTATAGTAAATTTTTCTTATAATGATAAAAGTTACCAATAAAAAAAAAATCCCAGCATATCTTAAAATAAGATAAATATATTTAATATACATCTATTGCTCACTAAGATTTGTTTTTTCGAAATTAAAGTTATGAATTTAAAATGATTAATTAATTACTTATGAATAAACCGTTAATTATTTGATAAAATATCAATTAATTAATAGTTAGCCAAAGTGATCGATAACTTGATGTTTATATAAAATTTGATAGATTATTTAAATTGAGTTTTGATTAATTATAAAATAATTCTATTATTTCATATAATAATTTTAACAAAAAGCTTGATTTTTTAAATACATATTAGCACCTGGATTTTGAAATTCTTTTGTTATTAAATAATAAATTAACCTATAAATAATTCAAATTATTGATCGTCCAAGCATTTCCGGACTTAAAAAAACGTATTAAATCTCAATTTTTGATATTTCGTTTTAAAGATAAAAGATGTCTTGTCTATTTTATGTTCGGCTGTATAAATCACCCTAGTTCCCCTTCTGTAAAAAAAACAATTTAAACTAATCTCTACAATATATTTAATTTTATAAAATACTGAATTGGATATCTTTATTTTTATCTTAAAAGTAAATTTATTTTTTCGCACTGAATGAATTGAAAGCTGGGATATGGTTATATCATTTTTGTAAAGTTTATTTTAAAAAAATACTTGCTGTATAAAAAGTATAAACCATAAATAAAGTGCAGATACCTTTAATACACAGATGATAATAAAAAGCTTCAATAATTTTTTTAAAAATTACTCGATTAGAAAACCAATAAACTCCAATTGAATCAATAGCTACTTCCTATTTACTTCAGATAATTTTTACTTACTTTTTTCCTCTGAAATTTTTAGATTGATTTTTTTTAAAAAAATACATGTAATTTGTGTACATTATTTTTCTTGGTTTTTTTTTTAAAAAAAAATTGTTTTTAGTGAGCCTTTCCAGTATTATGAATGTTCTCCAGACCCTCAGTATTGATAACGGGTACTAATAATAATGATAATAAATACTATTAAGTCCATTTAAGTTGATCATATCAAATTATTTTTTCTCAATTTTTTTTATATAATTATAAGATTGATATATTTTTAATTTATCATATTATATTTTAATTAAAAAAATATGGCTTAAATGAAAATCAAACCAATATTAAATCGGCCAATTTATTTTTAAATAATCATTTTTACATTTTTTAAGTAGTTTTAGTATATATTTTTTAATTTTATTAAAATAATAATTCAAATAAATTTACAAATTTTGGAGGTATTTATTTTATAATACCAATCGGATAATTAATCTAAATTTATTCAAGAAATATTTTACAATTTTCCTTCAGATTTTTACATAGTATTCACAGATGTGTTTTTTTAAAATTTGGGGGCTTTATCATTATAGATACACAATTGCGATAAAATGTCTAATATTATCATCAAAAGAGTCTATTTTATTCTGGTTTTTTAGAGATAAATAAATAAATATGAGTGGGTCAGTTATAATATAAAGTTCTTATTGTCGTATTTTTCTTGATTTGAAGCTTTATTCATATTAGGCGCAATTTTGGTATAAAAAATATACTAATTTATACAATATTTATCAGTCATTTTTTTAATTTAGAATTTTTTAAAGTAGAAATATTTAAAAAAGATAATATATACCAAAAATATTTTATTAATATTTTTTGATGTTGATTTTTTGGCTGTAAAAATACTTTTTTTTGAGTTTCAGTAGAATTTAAATAAAATATAACAATGTTATTTTGAAAGAAAAAAAAACTAAAAATAAAAAATTATTATTTTGAAAATTTGATAATTTGCGACGGAAAAATTTCCTCATCAAGCCATTTTTTCAAAAAATTGAAAATGTATAGTGAAAAAGAATATTTTTTATCTTTTAGCATTAAATGAAGTAAAATTCTATATAAATTTTTGATAAAAACCAATTTTTTCCTTGAAATAAAAAAGAAATTATATCATATAAAAAAATTAATTTTAGCAAACGAATATTTTCGAAAAATTAGAACCTTTTCCTCGTGGATTTATTTTTTCAGAATTCTGCTAACAGAAATAGATTTGCTACTCTAGAATACCAATATCTTTTTTGAAAAAATATAATATTTTAATCACAAAAAAACACATTACAATAGTTATTGAACTGTTTTGTGACTGGGAGAGTTGTAATAATATTTTTTTGCGTTTTTTGTACTTTTTTCTAGTTTTTATGACCCCCTTTTTTTTTAATGAATAGCTTGAAATAAATTTTACTCAAAATTATCTTATTTATAATTTATTATTATACTTAATCAATCATAAGTTTTTTTTTTTGGAAATGGAGGCTAAATATAAGAAAATACTCTCTCATTTTATCATTATCGACAAAGAAGTTTTTAAGATAGATTAATTTACCATAATTCAAATTTTATTCATTTTTCATTATCTCTATTTTCAAAAAAAAATCTTATTTTGGAAATATTTTATTCAATACATTCATTTAATAATGATAAAATTATCTGACAGTTTTTATTTTAATATTTAATTTAATTTTAATTTTTGAAATATTTCCGGAATTTCAGTATTTTAAATTTAGGTTAAATTATATTCACGATTTCCAACCTCGCTTTTTAAAATTCATAATTATAAGATTAAAATTTTAAATTAATTTCAGATCTAAAAAAATATTTTTTAAACCATTAAGCATCCATTATTATAAAAATTTTCAATCTGGTTCTGCTATCAAAATAAAAAAAAGTTTAACCTTGGGGTTTGAAATTGATTTCTTTAATAATTACAGAGAAAAAATCAACCAATCAACTTTATTTGTATTTGAAGTAAAACAATTTTATTATGAGAAGATGTTAAGTTGGCTTTTTCACTTTTAAAGTGTAATGACTATCAATATTAGGCTTTTATTTTTCCTTCTAATAGTAATATTATAAAAAAAAATACTCAAGAAATAATTTTATATGAGATTTTGTTGTTTTGAAGCCGTTAAAGACAAAAAATATCAAATAGATACATATTATTCCGGATATAGTACAGTATTTTAAACAAGATTAGAGCTATTATATTTCATCGAGATGATATGTTATTTATTTTAAAATATATTGTATTTTTTAAACAGAGTTTAATTTTCAATTATCTTTTGTTTTCCTCGTAACTTCTTTCCTTCAAATTTTAGATTTTGAGTTCAAAACTTTATTTTTCTCAAGAAAAAAATACAGTTGTAAGAATTTTTTTAAAATTTACTTATAATAACCCGTTATAATTTTTTTTGATGTTTATAAAGTTAAAAATATTTTCTATATACTATTCAGACACTTAAAATTCAACAATTTTTCGTTTTAAATAATTAATGGATAAATTTAAGCTATTTTAACCAATAAAAACACGTATTAAAAATATTTATAGATTTATATTATTCAAAAAATATTAATAATATGATATTAAAAATTATCTGAAAAGATAGGCTGTTTTCCTAATTTTTCTTTCGTTTATAGCTCAAAAGGAAAGGCTTATATAGTTTTCTAGTATCAGAATTTTTTACCCGATTTTTCTAAATAGTGTTTAATTAAAAAGTAATTTCTAAATGTATTTTGAATATATTTTCCATTATGAAAAATAATTTGAGCATCGCAGTTAATGAAATAAACATCGAGGTTATTTGAAAAATAATACCTAAAAAGAGAAAAAAATTTTAAATAGAAAAAAATATCAGAAAAAAAACAACACATAAAAAAAAAAGTTAAAAGGATATTGATACAACTGAATTTTATGGTTTTTATCCACTAAGCAAAATTTGATTCCCGATAATATATATTTTATATTTCCTTTGTATTTGTATTTTTATTTTTCCCGGTTAACCTTGACTATTTTAAAAAAAAATTGCTCATAAATTTAACCAACCAAGATTTATAAAATTTGGATTTACTTGGTAAAATTTGATTAGTTTTTTTAGAATTTTTTTTTTTTTGAAAATATGTATAATGGGAAAGAGTTTTTTCCTTATTTTTTGTATCGTAAGCTTCGACTTTTTTTTGAATTCTATTATTTAAAATACAGGCGATATAGAATTTAAACAAATTTGGTGATTTTATTCTAAATTTAGATAAGCAAAAGCTTACCGTAAAATTAATTAAGTATCAGTGGTAAAATAGGGCTAAAAGAATGAGTTTTGCAGATGATAAAACGGTATTATTGTTTTTTTAGAAAGTTATTGAATAAGCTAATAGGCTGAATCTAAACAGAAAATATTTAAAATAATTTAAATCATTCATTGGATAGCAAGAAGGATAATCAAGAATTGGAAACTGTCGTGTGGTGTGAAAAGATTTATACCAATAAAATACAATTAAAAGGATAGAGCAAACGCAGAACCCAATGGGATTTGCTATTTCCCAATCGGAAAAAATAAAAAGAATAAAAAATAAAATCCAGATTTGAGTGGTTATTACTCGCAGATGATTTGAAATCAAAGCAGGAATAAATTTATCCTACAATAAAATTCCGTGATACAAAAAAAAAAACAAAAAAAATAATCAAGTAGGAATAAAATAACCAGCTAGTCTGCATATTCCCAGTTTTAAGTGAAAGCGATAAAATCGCATGCTTATATCACTTTGTTCTTTAGGAAGAAAATATTAATAGTAGAAAACATAATAATAGAAAATATACAATGCAAAATATAGATTCATTGAATTTGGAGTTGGAGGCAGTCGAGAAATCGATTGCTGAGCTAGAAGAGAGAAAGAAAATTCTAGAGAGGGATATTCGTGTTGCTGGTGAAGAGAGTGTGTCCGAAGAATATCAGATGCCTCTGAATCTTGATTCGAGCGATATATCGAGATATAGTAGACAGCTATTATTACCAGAAATAGGACCTGGAGGTAATTGTTTCCATTTAAAAAAGTATTTAGTGATTCGTCGACCCTCATCCCTATTTAGCCTACTTGTTAAAGGGATAGATTTCTAATCGATGGAAGAAAAAGAGAGAGATAGAGGGAGGATATTTTCTACTAAAAAGAACCGTTTAAAATTTAAAAAGAATAATGTTAAGAAAATCGTTATGATTATCTATGTTTTAGGGCAGTCGCGACTTAAAAATTCAAGGGTTCTAGTTATAGGAGCTGGGGGTTTGGGCTCTTCCGCTTTGTTGTATTTATGTTCGATGGGAGTCGGAACAATAGGAATAGTTGATCACGACAAGGTCGATATTAGCAATTTACACAGGCAGATAATACACAATGAATCCAGGGTCAATGATACAAAAGTAGCTAGTGCAAGAAAAACATTGAATCTACTTAACAGCAAATGTAATATAATAGAACATAATGTTCATCTTGATAGCAGAAATGCCCTAGATATATTCTCAGGGTATGATTTGGTGTTGGATGCTACTGACAATTTACCAACAAGATATTTAATTAACGATTCATGTGTATTGCTGAATAAACCACTAATTTATGGAAGTGCACTAAGAACCGAGGGGCAACTTGTAGTATATAACTATAATGGTGGCCCTTGTTACAGATGTATGTTTAGAGAAAAACCGTATTTTGATCCTAAACAGAACTGCTCAGAGGCAGGCGTTTTAGGGGTTGTTCCCGGGATAATAGGATGTTTACAGGCATGTGAGGCAGTGAAGATGATAGTAGCTTCAGACAAAATTCCTTTGGGACAAGAGAAATATAGCACTGAGCTAACTGAAAGCCATGATCACGGAAAGAATAGGGGCCAAGATCCAAGAAAGTATTTCCTGACTACATTTTCAGTATTTGGAAATCCACAATTTAGGCAATTTAGAATACGCGGTCGTAGAGAGGACTGCGAAGTGTGTGGTCTTGATCCATCTATTCTAAAACTTATAGACTACGTTCAGTTTTGTGGCTCATCAGCTACTGATGCGGTAAGACTTTTTCCTTTACACCGAGTGGACGATATTCGAATATAAATTTTCTTTAATTTAATCCGGTTTAATTTTTTTTTACCAAATAGCCTATCGAACTGAAGGTCCTAGAGGAGAAGGATCCAAACAGAATATCAGCTATGGAATATTCCAAAATCAGAAAATCCAACAAGAGACATATCCTATTGGATGTTCGAGAAAAGTCACAGTTCGATCTATGCAGCATTAAGGGATCAGTCCACATTCCGATTAAACCCATATTAGACGAAGAAGCTTCCAAGGAGAAAGGGGCCAGTGAAGAAACCCCACCGAACGAGTTAACGAAGCTGGCTGTTCAAGCAACAGAAGAGGAGCAGCCAATATTCGTCATTTGCAGAAGGGGAAACTTGTCCCAGCTAGCTGTAAAGGAGCTCAGAAGGCTGGGGTTTGAGAACTGCTATCAGATAGATGGAGGGCTGACTTCATGGCAGAGGTCTGTCGATTCTTCCTTTCCCTCATATTAGCTCTAATAAACCCCGCTTGTGTTTATTTATTGGGCACCCACACAGCCGACTCCTTCGGTCTCTATTAGCAGTCAATTTAAGTTTGCCCAATAAACTATCCTTTTTGGTTAGACGCCAAATTAAATTGAAACTGAATCTGCTTGTAGTTGTCTGAGCTCTATAAAAACTAACCAAATTCATAAATTATATTTTAATGATTTAAATAACAAAAAGGGTTATTCAGAAAAGCCATATTAATGCTCTAGAAAAATGGTTTAAAGCGTTGTTTTATTAAGGATAAACAGAGTTAAATTATTAATAAAAAATCAATGGTCTTTGATTGGAGGGAAGAGGTTAATTCGGTTTTTAGTGAGGAATAAGCTTTGTGGGGATGAAGTATCTGGTTTTTTGGGCTTAAACGAGAATGCATTGTTATGGAAAGAAGCCAGTTTCCGTTTTTGAGCTACAGTTAATTTTTTATCGTGTACATCACCCCCTTCGTCGTGAAAATCGACTTTGTAAGCATTCGTCTCGAGCAATTTCTGGCAAGTGGCCCAGCTGAAACGCACTATTGAAGGGTAACCAAACACTTTATCGATGTTGCTATGCAGCCAGCTTACTGTTTTTGGATCAGAGGGGTACCCAGAGCCATACGAAAGGGATATGTCGCGTGATGGCGTTTCTAAAAACTTCCAGTTTTTAAGCACTTCGTCTCGAATGACTTTTGCAATTATACTGGCAGCACTTACAATTGGATAAAGAGAATCAGCTTTCTTGGCGACAGTTATTTTAGTTCCGGGGAATAAAGGCTGGAGCTTGCGGGTATATGACTCTGGAGGGCCAACAGTATCAATATAAATATGTGAAATTTCGTGGCCTTGTTTTATCAGAGACTGGATAATGGATATGGTCGTATCATGAGCCAAAGTGTTTAAATTATATTTGTTCCTATAAATTACAATATACCAGAGTTAAAAACCAATACTAATAAAAAGACAAAACGGAAGAGATATGATCTCTCTCTCAGTAAAATATTTAAAAGCGAGGTGAGTTATAACAACACGTGAAACGAAATATACTTTTTCAGCATTCCTTGCGAGATTTCTTGAGGAGAAAGGACGTGGGCAGCCCAGCCTGAATCTTTACGAACATTCTCTTGCTGCAGAAGCATAAACTTATCTTCCCTTATTTTTTCTGTAACCTGTTTTGAATCTAAAGAAAATATTGAATTAAACAATAAAGAGATTGACTTGGAAAAAAAAAAGAAGTGTATTTAGATTATTAAATGTTTTTCTGACCATCAAAATCCAAATTTTTGAAATTTGGGTAATTATCTTCGGTGCATATACAAGCAGCATAAACCATAGGCCCTACAAGAAACACAATAATGATTTTTATTGATTGTTATAAAGATAAAATTGAAAGTAAAATGTAAATGAAATGATAGAATTTGAGGAGTACCTAACACAGGACCCCTACCCGCTTCATCCACTCCTAAAACATATTTGGGCTTTTCCTCACTATATTGTGCCAAAATGGAAAAAAGTATCATAAAGCATAAATATGTTTGGGTAACTATAGGGGAATTGTACCTGGAGTTCAAAGGCTTGGAAAATATTACTTTAGAATCTGTCAAGGGAACCAAAGGGTCAAAGTCAAGGTCTTGGAGGGCTATTTCAGACAGTTAGATACAAATTTTAAACGTTATTCATATGGTCTGACTACCAGCCACTGAGACTCGAATATCGAATAGGGGTTTTTTTTATTAATAACGAATGAAGGCGTAGGTTACCAGATATTATGCTGGACATTATGGATTTTTACATGTAAACAAAGAGAAATCTTAAAGATCATAAAAAATAAACGAAATGGAAAACTAGTTAGCACCAATTCGCTGCATAATAAGAGCTGGGTCGAGAGTTCGAAGGCCTGATTTGTCAACGATCTTTATGGTATAGCTGCTGTGACGAATAATGAGACGCTTATTCAACTCAATGAGACAGGCGGCCAAAATGTCCAAAGCCTCTGATTCGGTCAAGTTCTCTTTATACATTTTGTCGAATATCGAGTAGCTGAAAAAGGCGCCATAGCCGTGAGCTGCGAAAGGCACTTTAGAGATCGAAGCCAGATAGTCAATTCTATACAACGAAGGCTGGTTCTTAACAATGTCAAATCCTGAGATTAGCAAATTAACCTGGTATGGATTCTAAAGTAATAAAAGGTTTAATCAAAAAATAAATAAGTTGCAAAACAAGTATTCATCAGTTGAAAGGATTGAGGGGAGTCATGAACTAGAAGAATAAAAAGAGAAAGGAATAAAAATATTACCCTTGAGCGGAGGGCGCTGGCCAGTTCGCCTCTTGTGAATTTAGCAGTGGCATCAGGAGTCAAATCAATGCCGTTTCTGATTCCATAGAGCTTTGAGTTGCCGACAATATATTCACAAAACTGGTCGGTGTCACCTGCTTCACCGGACACAGACATGATGACTTTCTCGGAAAGTTCGTATATTTTATCTGCATCGTGCTTGATTGTGAGTATAGAGTTCACAACTTGATCGTCTGTTATGAGGATCGAAAAGTCCTTTCCAACTATTCCCAATTGTATATCCATTTTGAAAGTGATTTATGTAGAAAAATAATAGTACGGATGATTTTGCTTACGAGGTCAAAACAACCCAGCCAAATAAGTACAGATATTTGCTTGCTTAGACGAGTAATGTTTTGCTCAGTTATTCGCTTGTCTAAATAATTACGTATTGAGGTTTAGAAATTATTTGGCCTATCCACACCCAGTATAAGCTTATCCAATAGTAGGCAAATCTTTTCGACCACAAAACATACAGCCAATGGTTGGTTTTACGATGCTATTAATTGCTCTAACCCAACTATTTCAAATGTAATTTCATGAGATTTAATTTGCTGACATTTGATTTAGAATGGCCCGAAATCCAGCCGCTATAACTGAAGCGAATCATCCATTGGTTATTTTTAATATTTTTGACATCACTTGTGTCAAATAAAAAAGGTAAGCCTTGAATAGATTTGATCAATCAGAACCAAAATACTGGGGTTTTATTTGACTAATCGCAAAATATCCCCAAATTCATTTGTTGAATAATCGTTATTTGGATTAAATTAGAGGTTAGAAACAAAATGAAATACGTTTATGAGTCCTTACAATTGATGGGAGATTCTTTTTGGGAACGGAGTTTTCCCCATTAAAATTTTACTGCTTTCCTAATTTGATAAAGCATCACAATTAGCATAAATCTATTGGGTAATAAAAATCACAAAATAAATGTTCTATTGGAAAAATGTTCAAGATTTATTTTAGTTATGTGTTATTCTATTTTTATTGGTTTGAAGAAAATATTTATTCCAATGAATTTAATGTAATAAATAGAAAAATAATTCTGGTCTTATAATTAATCTACAAGATTAAGGCTAATAGAGCAGCAGATTGGTTAATTAACCAATCAATCTTCAATAATGCAAAAATGCTCTATATTAGGAGTTGCTTTTACCAGTTGTTTTTAGCTACAAACGTTTAGTAGGGAAATACCAAATCAATGACTATAAAAACAAGCATTTTTTTATCTCCAATCCACTGCCTAAAAATGTATTCCATAGTCGATTATTTGTTAAAAAGTATTTATTTCTAGCAACCCAATAGCCAAGCACTAGTATTTTCAAACATCCAATAGTGTACCATATTTTTCAAGCTTCTTCCATACCCTTGATGTGACAAGAAGTTTAAAGTTGTAGGTGAAAATTTTTGCGCTTTTCAGAAAAGTATAAATTCAGCTCCATTTCTCAACTATTTGTAAGTATATCACTTGTTCTCAGTCTTCAGTATTTCAACTAATGTAAGTTTTGTCCTGTTTATCTTTTATTATCTCCATATGATGATTAAGGCATTTGGCTGTAATGGAGCCCCTTTGTATTTAAGGGTTCTTCATTCTGACGAAAAACAGAAAGCTACCTATTTTCTTAACTATCTGACACTCAATTTCATACTTTTTGTATCTTTTTGTCAGTACCTTTTCTAACGTTAGTTTTAATTTATCTTTAGGTGTCACTTCCCGTGTTTTGTTCATTTAATAGATTTTGTACTTTCTTTTTCGAATAAATTTAGTCAACTATATTTGTTTGGATATTTTTTCAATTTTTATCGGTTTTTATCATGAATTTCTATTGGTTGGATTGATTTTTTTTTTCGAGTTGTTGTTTTCACAGTATTTGATTATTTCGAATTTTTACCATTCCGTGTCATCTTATTTGGGCATATGGTAATAAACGATGACATTGACTCTTTGGATGATGTATTGGTTAGGTTGAGGCTAATATGTTTGTATGAATCCAGAGGTGAGGCCAGTTGAATACTTGGTTTGCGCATATAGAGATTGGATTTAAATTTGGACCGAAAAGTGTTTTGGTGTAGAAATGACTTATGATCTTTATATTATGGGCATTCGAAGGCATGTCTCCGTTCGATGATGCTAAGTAGCATCTGAACTTTAGTCATCATAAATTTTGAACAATTACTTTCATCAAACGGCTTTATCACAACAATTAAGAGTTAAGAAGCTAAACTCATTAAATACCGCCAGTAGATAAGATGAGTCGAAATACAATCTATAGCATTAAAAACCTACATAGTTTATCCAACCTTAAAATTAGCAATTCCTGTAAATAGAGTTCAAATGACATTGGGAAATTGTTAACCAAAGTTCTCTATGCATCTCCATTTTCTGTTAAATCTGGAATTCACACAACCTTTTATTCATTTGGATAAAAAAAAAAAAAAAAGCAGTATTTTCGGGAATTTATTTTCAATGTAATTAAAATTATATACATGCTCAACACTCGCCAATTAAAAGATTCTAAATCCATCATTTAAGAGTTCAAAGAATTATTGGTTGATCAAGTTAGAAAAAAGTTTTGGAGAAAAATTTCTGAATAAAATTTGGATGAGGGATGTAGGGGTTGATTACTATTACGTACTTGGATCAGTTAAAATATCGGATTTGTCGGGTTAAAAAGAATTAAAATCTGAATTAAAAATGGCCAAATTCTTGGTTGAGGTCAAAGTTCAAGAATTAAAGTTTCAACATATATTTGGCTTACAGATAGATTTCAACCAAACTGTTCACCAAAAATCAAACTGATGAATAGTGGATGCAAGACTAGTTGTTTACTGGATTTTTTTTTTCTAATACAAGTTTTCAAAAACTTTTTTCTTTTTTTTTTTTTTTTTGGTTTTTGCTTAGCACAGAAGATTTATCGATAAAAAGACCTAAATAGAATCAATTTAGTTGATATAACATCAAATTCCAATTCTAGTGGACATTTACCAAGAACAACGGAAATAATCCTGCTCGAAATTTCAATCCTTAATCATTTTTTAAAAAAAAAGTGAGAATAGTATAAAAGAAAATGTTTAGAATTCAAAATAGTATGGGAGAATGAAGAGGAAATATGTGAAGTTATGAAATGTATGTTTTGTCAGGAACTAGCTTGACAGAAATTCTATTCCACCAGCTAGAGTTTCCATGCAAAGTTTGGGCTCGTTGTCTGTTAGGAGGAGGTTCAGATGAATTATCTTTTGGATCTCCTTCTGGGAGTTTGCTATTCGAAGATTCTGTAGAAGGAAGTTTGTATGGGTTTGAGGTTGATGAAGAAATATTAGAAGTGGATGATAAGTCACCATTTTTGTTTGTAAAGAGTTTATCATTCCTAGCCTCTTCATTGGACGCTATTGTAGAGCTAGATGATTTGGCGATGCTACTCACGCCCGAAAAAATGCTGACCAAAGGGTTAGAAATAAAATTGATGCTATTAGATTTGTTGTGGGTTTGAACTGACTTCATGTTTGAAGGTTTTGGTGGCAAGCCATGATCAGAATTCAAGGAGGACTTCTCTATCATAACAGGATTTTTAGAAGCATATTCGGAGTTATGATATAAATTAGGGGATATATTAATGCTTCGGTTAAATGCCAGCGAGTCTGATGCATCTTTAGTTCTGGGGAAGGATCTGACGGTGTGATGTTGAGGATTATTTGAATTTTGAGAAATAAAAGTATTTTCAGAGTTATTTTCAACTTTTGTAGAATCGAAATCCTTATCAAGAACAGCCTCAAGTCCACCCTGAATTCTGAAAACTCCTGAAAGTATTCTATTAATATACAATGCTGTCGCTTTATTTTCATCAATAAGCTTATTTTTTTCAGCCTTGAGTAGGCGGTTCTCCTCTTTGGCAACGAACAGTTCATTTTTTAATTCATAAACAGAGGGATTAGAATCTTGAGTATTATGAAAACTAGCCTCGAGTTCTGAACCAAGATTAGTATCCAATGCAGTAGTTAATTGGTGGTTTAAATCACGATTGTTATTTTCTGAAGTTAAATCGACGCTGTTTTTCTTGCTACTAGGTTTTTGTTGAGGAAAGGGAGAGGTTTCTTGATCATTTTCCTGTATATCGTTATCATCAAACAAACTGTCGGGGATGGAATTTATTTTATAGTTACCAGATTTGGCATGCATTTGTAAAAGAGTTTGGTAAGATTCGTTGTCATCTCTTAGGGAATCAATTAATTGTTGTTGTTGGGAGATTATTTGTTTCAATGAGTTGGATTCAGATTTAATATTTTCATTCTCTTGAGCAGCAATCATTGAGTTTGATTCCAAGGCTTTTACTTGTCTTTTCAGGCTTGATATCTTCTTTTCAGAATCAACGAGTTTTCGCCTAGTATCGATTAGCTCAATCTGAGAATTCAGCAAAGTTTCACCATTTGTGACTGACATTTCGCTTGAGGATTTGCTAGGAGATTTTTCGAAAAGAGAAGAATCATCAAGGAAAAGACCTTCTCTGTTAGATAAATTGTAGCCATTTTGAGACACGGTGGTTCTTGGAATTGGCTTCAAACTAGAGAAATCGAGTGGAGGTTTATTGAAGTTAGGTATATGACCAGAATTTGAAGATATAGATACTGTGTTGCGACGTTGAATGTTGGAGCTGGCCTTGGCTTTTCTCAAATCGGAGGTCAAACTTTTTTCCTTTTGAATCCATTCAGCTCGTTCTTTTTCCGAGTTTTCTCTCTTTTTATAAAGAACAAGGGGAAAAAGAAATTAATAAAAATCAAGTTTTCCAACTCGAAAAAAGTGGAATTTGATTAAAAAAAATAAAAAAAGTACCTCTTTTGAAACCAATTTTTCCATTTTCTTTAATCTTTTTGACAAATCAGAAAGTTCATTTTCAATTCTAGATTTTTCGCTTTCTACCTGGTTAAGTTGGAGCTCCAGGTATTTTCTGTCATTGTTTGAATCCTCAAGTTTAATTAGTAAAGAGGAAAATTCCTATTCAAAAATATTTATATTTGGTTGTTATAAAAGATTAGATAAACCAATATAAAAAGAAAACAACAAAATAGATACCTGCAAATCTTGCTTTTGATCAGGAATTAGAACAGATTTTTTATTCGGGTTTCCATTCATTTTTTACAAAAGCAAATATAGAAAAATGTAATATCAAAGGTAGTGGGAAAAAAAGATCAAGTGTATTATGAGGGGAAGTATATGATTTGAATAACTAGAGCAATGACTCTTATACAATGTTGCGTTTCTACAAATAAAGATTGAAAGTTTTCTTGGAAAGGGTGAAGTTATGGAAAAGAGTACGAAAATAAAGAAGTCAGCTTTCAATCTGCTGTGAAAGGGTTGGAATCATGCATGTAAAAGGAGATGTAATCGATACAATTATACTACTCGGCAGTAGTTCCAAGTTCCTACAAATAAAGCTTGGTATATGTGCGAGTATAAGTACAGGAATAGTTTAAATGCAAGGATGATTTATTCTCGTTTATACTGCAAAAATCATGCAACTTTACAACATGGGCAAAGACTATTCTTGTTAGGCTGATGATTGGATCGGTTTATTGGTGTTTGAGCTTATCTGGTTGAATTCTGCCGATATTGTCCACATGCTGATAATATTTATTATATAATGATTCGACAAAATTCTGGTTTTTTGGAAATGTTTATTACTTACTGGGCTGGAAATACTTGTATGCTGGTTATCTATTAGCTTATCCCCAACTCATTTTTCAATCTTTCTTCCTATTTGCCATTGACTATATTGTCAATATATTACCTATTTAGGAGTTTAGTGCATTACATTTTATTTGGGGTGATTTCACATATCATTGTCCAATTAATATCATATTTTTGATATCTAGTATATTATTGGAATATTTTATTTTTATTGGGGTGTTATATTATTCTGTACGCTTCGGATCATATGGCAGAATAATAAAGAGTTTTGATTTGATCATGTTTCTATTTTCGGTCTATTAATGTTCATACATGACTAATAGATAAATAAAAATTCATGGCATAAAAAAAAGGTGCCATAGATAATTCATTTTGATTGTATCCAATAAGCAGCAGGATAACTATTAAAGTAAAGAGAATATTATCATTTTACGGTAAAATCTCGACGAATAAAAAAAAATATTTTTTACCACTCGAGTTCCTCGTGGAGATTCGGTTATATGCTTTTTCAGAAACTGGAAGAATTCTGCCAGTGATCTGGTGCTTGTGCCGGTACATTGTATCTGAGCGGACAAAAAGCCACCAAGCGTACAGGCCGATACAGATATTAGCTTTGTTGAATCCAAACATTACAAATAATTGATAAATCGTTTGGATTAAATGGTGTCGGATCAACCTCTAGCCATCAATACGCTTACATATTATGCGACTTGTGTTTTTTCGTTCAATTTTTTTCCTAAAAAATTCCATCGGCCTAATCATCACCCAACTTGTTATTACGTTTAGCCCCTTCAGGCCCGATGGCACAAAAATGGCATATATTTTTCGTACAACTCTAAAATTAGACTTGTGATTTTATATGCCACATAAAGATAAATTAGTCGTACCAATTCAAGATTTTATATAAAAAATGTATGTGATTAAGGAATTAGGACCTGGAAAGAGTTAATATGCTGAAATTACAAATAAATTTAATAAAAAGATGTCTTCATGTAATAAATATGACACTTTGTTGCAAATAAATTTAATAAAAAGATGTCTTCATGTAATAAATCTGACACTTTGTTGCAAATAAAAAATTATTATAGCTATCCCACTTATTTTTATCATTATTATGCTGCTTCAGTTTTATATAAATCTTTTTTCCATCCACTGAAAAAATTTATCCATTTTCTTCCTCCACTATACTGCTAAATTTTGATATCGCTATTTATAATTTTCCTACTTTTCTTACACTTTTACAATATTTTTCATTGGATATGATTTTATTATCTAATAAACTCAAATATATATTATAAACAGCTAATTATTAAGCAAAAAAGCTTTTAGTGATACCCAATGCTTTAAATAATACTAAAGGTTTTTTAGGTGATTATCATGACCTTTTTTAATCAACTTTTTTTTTCTATTTTATAGTATGGATACAATTAATTTTAATCAACCGCTCCTATTCGGCGCCTAAATTATTCTTATTGCTTATACTCAGCAAATACTATTATGGTGACATGTACTTTGTATTTATAAATTTTCCCCCCAAAACACCCATTTAATACGTAACCTTAAATTCTTTTCTATATGAATAAAAAAAAAAAGGGCTTCAATGACTCTTTTGATGTATACATCCCTTTTCAGAAAATATTCTCAACATATCGGAATCACTAGATGCGGTTATGGTTATAGAATAACTAAAATTTTACTAGTTTTGATAAATAATCCGGCATGAGATTGTCTTGTTAAAATAAAGATAAAATACATGTTATAAAGGTTTATTTATGTTTAAATTATACAAGGAATTAATATAAATGTAAAAGGCAAGGTATTGAATTTCAGGTTTCCTGAATTTCATTTCCGTGTTTTACAAGAATCTCTTAGAAAACACTTTAGGAGTATCATAATAGTTTTACAAAAATTTTGATCTGAGGTTTTATGCTTCTCATCCTTTTGAAAAGTAAAGAAAACTCATCCCAAGCTTATACTCCTAAGAGTGAAATACCATTCCGTGGTTTAGAGGCTTAATTGTGTACTTACAAAAGTATACTATGCTAAAATTTCACACAGCGTTGCACTATTCCTGGTTGGGAGTAGTGGAGATAGCGAACAGCGATTCGAAGGACAGCGATTCCAGAGGGAAACCATCTCGAAACAGGAGGAGCCGATCGTTTAGTACAGCTGAGACATAGTCTAGTGCACAAGCCTTGCGTTCGACAGTCATACGGATCTCAGCGTCTAACAGTTATTTGTAGGAAAGTCATGTCGATCAATCCCACGTTTGGGTAGGAGCCTAATTTTATTAATCCTGTTAGAAGTGGGCTCTGATTAGGAGCTCATTAGTTCCAATGAACTATTGATCGTTGACAAAGTTCTTAATTCATAACCATTTAAGCCTTAGCCAAAGACCTACTTGAAGCAATGCCTGTGAGGGGTCTTTAGGTTGGTGGATTGCACCCTTTTCCAGCAGGCTCACAGCTGGTAGTCCAGCAGAGGAGCTTATTTTAGTTATGATAATAGCCTTTTATATACGACTTTTTATTTTTTTTCATAGTTTTTAATGACGTTATCTTGCAATAAAATTCCGTGATAAAAAAAAAAGGAGTTTGGGATGCTTCTCTATGATGGAAAAAAACAATATTTGTAAATATATGAATATTTGGCGCTAATCATAAGGCGGAATGTCAAAAAAATGTGAAATTTTATAAAATCCGTGAATTCTTTAAAAAATATATACATTTAACTTTCTCCAACAATTTTCTTGCGCAAACTTTTTTAAAAAAAAGAAAAAAATTATATTATAAATGGATGAATTTCTTTTTACCATATAAATTTGCTTTTTTTTGAAATTAACAAGAAAATAATTCAAAATATGCACTACAAATAAAATATTAACTTTGATATATATCGAAATTAATCAAAAAATATAATAAAAAAATAATGGTGTGTTTTTTTCCTAAAATATTTTATCTTATTAGCCACTTATTTTCAATACTTCCCTATATTTTATCGTAAGTTTCTTTTTGCTTTTAACTAGTTTCTCAAAAAAAAATGGATAGTTGGAAAAATTATTTTGATTTAAATCAAATCGAATCCACTAAGCGGGACTGGTAAATACAGAAAGATAGCACGCCGATCCCCCCCCCCCTATTATCATTTTAAAAACTGGAAAATATATAAATTCAACGCTTTATGAAAATTGAAAGGCACCAATTTTTGGATGTAAAAAAAAGCACTCCAAGCACCCACTGCGATGATTGCTTTAAAAAAATTTTATCGATCTCTTTATCCAATATGATTAGAATTTTTTATTATGGCGCTCCAAAACCATTTAAAATTTTTAAAAAATCTTTCAGAACAAGTAATTGAGGTTGAGTAGCGAAAAATGTATTCTTCAGTATCTTATATAAACTAATAAAAAATAGAAATGGACTTTTTTTTGAGCTTAACGAAATGTGCAAAAGCATAATTATAATTATTTAGTATTTATTTAGTGTGGGTATTAGCTTATATAGTGCTATGGGCATGGTTAAGCGCAAACATGAGTTTGTCGAGTCCGGTGCTTATCCTTACGGATTTTCCCCGGAGGTGGACGCTTGGCGATAGGTAGCGGAAGATAGAGATAGTGAAGCCTTGGCTTCGATCTCTATTGAAGCACTCAAGCTGAGCGAAGACTTAGAACAATCGGTCAAATTGGCGGGGGAACCAGTTATGTAAGATCTTGTATCTTCCATAACTGGGTCTTTCGTTAAGTTCCGGACCCAAACCCCGGTAAGGTTCTCGCCTATTATTCCTACCGTTGAGGCTGTACAAACACTTAGTGTTGTCAGTACATGGAGCAACGGGCAAAGTGTGGGTAGACTGAGTAAGGGAGTAATACCTGCCCTAAGTCATCTGCTGGGTGGGGGTGAAGATTATACTAGTGATAGTATGCTCGACATTGCCTTACCTATAGCTGCACAACAACAGCTTCGAAGTGAGGATTTGTAACAGTCTAAATGGTATAGAGAATCCACTTCCGACATTATATAAATAAAAAGAGATAATTTCAAGATTGAAGGTTTAATTGCAGATTTTGAGCCAATTAAAACCAGTACTTTAAGAAAATTTATCCTTTAAAAATCAGAATAAAATCTTGTTATACACAGGAAGAAACGTGATAAAGAATATTTCATAGAAAAAAAAATAGATTCAATAAGAGTACAAAAAAAGATTTATTTAAAACACAAACTGAATAAAATATAGAAATTTTTGGGTTATATTGGTATTTTTTCATGAAAAAATGCCAGGGATTTGGGGAAAAAAACCCCAATATGTATTTTTTATGCCAAAAAATACTTTGAATTTTTTTTAACTAGTATGAAAGAGATGGAATTTTAGACCCAAGGAGAAATAGCTACCTTTAAAGACTCAAATTGACTTTTAAAACTAAATATTTATATTTAAAATCTTTAGAAATTCCAGAAATTACCAAAATATTTGTTTAAATAATTGAAGTTTTAGAATATGATAACCCATGTCAAATTTTCCAATATGTTATATTCATCTGGATCTATTTCTGAAATCGTGTATAGCTAAAGCTTTGTAAAATGTTACTGTGTATAAGTTTAAATTTTAGTGACTAGTAAAAATTAAATTGAAGGATAAATTATCAATAAAAATTTCATAAGATATTCAATTTTATCAGTTAATAATAACATGGTATGATTCAAAAAATAGCATTCTCATTTATATATTTTTTAAATATATATTAATTTGTGCAAATTTGTTCGTATTTGAATAATAAGAAAAGGCCCAGTGTGGTAGATTCAGAGTTTATTAGTAAAAAAAGGAAGAATCCTTTTTTTTTAGTCTTTTTAAATATTATCCCTATTAATAACAATAAATTAAATATTTTCGGCTATCATTAACATCATTTTTATTTAATATATAATTTTTAGTTTTAATCAAATAATAGATAGGTTTAACGAGATTTGATATTGTGAAACGATTTTTTATTTGAAAATTTTCAATTTTTTTCTTTCAAGATATTTCAAAAATTATAAAGATGTTCACATGTGTTTTTACAGTTAGAAAAAAAGAATTAATTATATATAATGGATGAAAAATTTAAAAACGTGAAAAAAAGAGGCATAGTAACAAAAATTTAGATAAACATGGGACTATAATAAAATAGTAATTTTCGCATAAAAAATACATCATATAGAATTATAAAAATTTATTCCAAAGTAAATTTATTTATTTTCCAAAAGACCAAATCACTTAAAATTAAATAAATTAAAATTAAAAATTACTAAAATTACTAAAATCTACCTAAATTTTGTTGGAAAATATTGATTGTAATAAAATAAAAAAAATAGCATGAGTGTAAAAGATAAAAAATAAAAAATAAAAAATAAAAAATAAAATATTAACTTATTAAAATCACTTTAGATTTTTTTTCACGAATAAAAATATAAAGGATCTACTTTTATCAATTTTTTTGTATTCGGTCCCTTGGTTTAATATATTTAATGTTTAGTATTTTCGTTATCTTAATAATATCTGAGTACTCTATAAGCCCATGATATAAACAATATTTTATTGAGTGTTTTTAATCTTATCCCAACAAAATACAGAAAAGAACACATCTTGTTTCTATCAAATTGATAAATTATAAAATTAATTTTATTTAATCATAAAAATATATCAATATTAGATTATATTTAATTGTTCTCTAAAAAAATATTACAGTAAGTACCTTTTCTCGATATTTTTTGGTTTAAATTTTAAATTTATTATTCCTAATGACAAATTTGAATAATTTTTTTGGACATTTTATTCATTATCATATATATTACCTTTAATATACGAAAAATCTAAACCTCTTTTTTAATAATTCTTAGCGTAAAAATAATCTCTAAAAACACAATTTTTTTTTATTATTCTAACATAGAATAATTTGAAGTGAACTATGTTTATGAATTTATTTTTGAACGTGGATAAAAGAACCAAATTTTATTTTATTTTGATTTTTTAATAACAAATAAAAAAAATTCCTATATTTATATAAGATAGAAAATTTAATAGTTTTTTATTATTTAATATTAAATTTGGACCTATTTATAAAAATTGCATTCACTAAAATACATTTTTTTAGAAAAATGGCTTATTTTAATGGTTTTACACATTTTGGTTTATTTTCAAGGGAATTGATAGATTTTTTAGCATGGATTTAAATTTACCCCCATAACGAACAAATAATAAATCTTAAATTGTTTTACAATAACACGAAAAATTGAAAAAATAAACTAATTAATAAAAATTCACTTGATTAACTAAAAAATGCATAATAAGATAATAAATTGAAAATTATGTACCCATAAAAACACTTATTAGAATAAAAATGGAATAAGAATACTATTAACTTTGACTTATAAAAAGTTGGTCTTGTGATTTTCACATAAACTCTTTCATAAAATTGGCAAAACTGGAAAGATAATTCTATAATTTGAATCAGAAAAAAAAAAAATTAAAAAAATACTTATATCTAAAAAATATTTAAAAAAATGCATACTAATCCCACATTTTTTATAGTATAAACTAATACAAGAATAAATAATTGTAATATTAAGTATATGAAAATATGCCCCATTGTAGAAAATGAGTGATATAAGTTAAATACTGATAAATTGATAGGAGTAGCACCGAAAATTAATAAAATATTATTAATATCTCAGAGAATAATAAAATAAAATACATCTTATTATTTATAGATTTTGTAATAAGCTGGATTATATTTTATAAAATTTACGTAGTTTAAAATAAAAAATATGATTTAAAAATCATTTAAAAAATTAAAAAGCTGTACAGTAATCAATATCTTGCAAGTTAATCAATTTTAGGCATCGATAAACTAGACTAAAGCTGCAAATACTTAAAAATATCAAACATTTTTATGAAAAAATTACCTTCAAAATATATTAAAATCGAGAAAAAAAATCTTGGGTTAAATAAATTTTTTTTAGGTTCAATATAATCTAATCCAAATTTACTATAGTTTCAGGTCTGTCAATGCTTTTTTTATTTGGGAAATAGCCCCTGATCACAAATATAAGCAAATTAGATTTATTTTTTCCCCAAAATTATAAATTCTGGAATTCTTAAATGAATAAAATAGTCATAAATAATCGATATTTTATAGTTTACCCTGTTTAATTTTCATATTTTTTATACCAAATTATTATAAAGCTTTGCAAAGATAAAAAGATAGCCATAATTAATCGATTATTTAGCTATAATATCAAAAATATTCTCAGTAATTTCAAAGTATAACATTTAATACAGAAATTATGATTATGAAAAGGATTTAAATTTATATTTCGGAAAATTTCTTGAATTTTGAATTTTCTTTTCAATATCCCTCTTTATTTAGTAGGATAACCTATGTAGTGAAGAAATCTCCTAATATTATCCAATTTATGCATCAATATAAAATTTTAATTATAACTGCTGTTAGTTTTGCTGTTTTTTTTTCGTTAAAAATTACCCATTAAATACCAGTTAAGCTCAAATAAAAGAACTCTTTGGAAAAAAATCTAAATTTTGCTTTTCGAAAGCTATCTCATATACTGAAGGTAGTTTTCGAAATACTTTTTTTAATAAAATTTAAATAATAAAAAAATTATTTTGTTGAAAAACGCTCGATATTATTTTTTTTGTAATATTGCTTATAGAATATCCCCTATTCATTTTTTAAATTTAAGAGCAATAATTTTTCAAAAAAAATTTCAAATTATAAATTCGTTAAAATTTAACATAGATTACTAATATATATATTTTTCATGTATCACTTATTTTAAGATGGTTTAGAGATCAATTGGGATTTTTTTTTTGGTTTTTACTATGCATTCACGATTTGAATAATTGAACCTAGTAAAAAATTTAATCTAATAATTCACTTAAATTAGTAAAAAAATTCAGCTTTTTCAAAATTATTTTTTTGATTTGGATCAACTAAATTATAAATTAACATGGTCGAGAGTAAACTATGCCTTTAATATATATATTTTTTCTAAATATTAAATTTATATATAAAAAAAGAGTTAAAATATAAAAACCTAATTTTATTTCATATCCAACACAGAAAAATAGAAAAAACACATTTTTACATCCAATAATTGAATAAATGATAATAATTAAATAATTTCAAGAATAGAAAATTTTGGTGTAAAAAATTATATTTTTTGTTGATACAGTAACTCTTTAGCAGATTTTTTAACTTTAGAGTAATTTCGTTTTATTTTATCAGAATTAAAATGAAAAAAATATATAGTGTTAGTTAATATTTAAAAAAAAAACTAACAGTTTATGTCAGAGATCTATTATTATCCAAAATTGTGTTTTTTAAATTATAAACAATATCTTTTTGCTTTTTCTTGATTTATTATCGAATTATAAATTATTTATTGAAAAAAGTACATTTTAAATAATCAAGTATGTTTTAAACACGTTTATAATTCGTTGGCATTATTTATATACTAAAATTGAAAAAAATCACTAAATTCGTAAACTAAATAATTTTTTGAACAAATAGACTCTGTAAGTTTGTTTATATATCAATTTTTATATTTAAATGTAGATAAATTATATATTTTTTACAATTTTCCTATTTAAAATATCTTTTCAATAATTCTCTAAAAATAAATATGGAATTTTCAAATATAATTCTAGCCTATGTAATTTTGATGTGTGGATTAAAATATATTTATATACTCTGTTCTCATTAGACTAAAATCTACTAAAACTTTTTCATTAAGTTTTTTTTGGAATATTTCATATATTATAGCAAAAATAACGATGGAATTATTATTATTATGAACATTATATAGAAATTTTTCTTTAAAAAAAGAGTTTGATTTAGAATTTTTTTAAATTTTTTTATAAATTTGTAAGGATAAAAAAAAAGAATACTTTTTTCTTCTTCTTATTTTTTAACCCTAATATGTTTTATGTTATAAAAAATGTCAAAAAAAAAATCTAAATGTTTTCATTAGACTAATATCATTTTTTTTCAATTGTGTAAATCAATTAGCGCATCTATTTGAAATATTTAATTTGGATAAAGTGGAAATGTACACGTATTTGTTCCAGATAAGTGCTAAAATTTATTCCAAACCTACCGCACATCTACCCTGAAAATAAAAAAAACAATCCAATAAAAACGAAAGTTTTCTCCTCTATTCACTTTATTAATAATTAGAAATTTTAGTCGAAATAAGATTTTTTTAGAGATTTAATAAAAAAATTACTGGAAATTATTATTTTTTCTGTTTAATTGTTTACAAAAAATAGCATTTAAGAATAGATAATATAAAAAAAAAGATTTTTAGGATTTTTAGCGAAAATTTAGCTATTTTTAATATTAATAATAAATTTATAGACTCTTTGTTAAGTTCAAACTAGAAAGATATTCCTGTTCATGTTGAGATTTTTTTGTGGGAGAAAAGAGGTTATCAAATTTAAAGTTGTATGATATTTTCACTTATTTTGAAACTTTAGCTATTTAAAAAGATTTGCGAGAATAAATAATGGCAGCTTTCAAGGTGAGTATAAGAAAAAAACAGTCGAAGTTTTTAAAAGCAAGAGATTTTCAAAAAGCAGATAATATTTATATCAAAAAAAATTATTTTTAACTTCCAAAAATAACAGAAAGCTAAAACTGCGAAAAAGGATAAACATTAATAGTATATTCGATTTTTTTTTTTGAAGAGTTTAAAATAATTTGAAGTTCTCCGAATAATTGCAGTCTAATATCATGAGCTATTTTTATTATTTTAGATGATTTGTTTCCAAAAATTTATTTATTAAATTTAAATATATATTTTTTGAAATTTATTCCTGGAGCTAAGATTTTTTCTACAAATACTACTAAATGTTACAAAATAAATGTTAGATATTGTAAAACGATTTGAAAATGAAAATTAGTAATTGAAAAAAAATAAAAGCAGTAAATTTTATTCAGTAAAGGACTCAATAATACTACTGAAACTTACTAAGTGAGAAGATGTGTTTTATTTTTAGAGATATTTTGTCGCAAATTAAATGCTTGATTATTTAAAAAATTTAGATTTTTGAGATAATAAGGATTAAAATAATGTAGATTAATTTTTTTTAAAAAATAATTTAAGGTTTTTAAGTTAACGAAAAATAGTTTTCCATTTCTCAATCTATTTTTTTTAAATGGATTGAATTATAAAAAAAAAT
>LSSL01007778.1:0-31818 GCA_001953115.1 Smittium mucronatum | reverse complement strand
TTTTTATGTTGCCTTCAGTATTTATTTCAATGTTATTTTCAGTGAGTTTTCTATCTTTTCAAATTTATATTTAATTTATTCCAAATCAATATTTATATTTTAAAATCCGTATTCTCCACGTCTTTACTTGAATATATTAATATTTAAATAATATCATTTCCTCTTTTATTCAATAATTTTATTATATTTCTTTTTTTTATACAATTATTTATTAAAAAAAGGATGAGATATAGAAAATTCTAAATATATATTTTTTTTAAAATCTTTTCCTATTATTAATTTAATATTATTTATAACAAATTATTCCATTATATATTAATTTATATGAAATTTATTTAGTAATTTTTACATATTTTTTTACATTACAAATTTAATAATCTTTAATTTGTAAATATTGAACAATTTAGTTTTAAAACAACTTTAAAACATTTAAATATTGTTATTTAGTTTCATTTTAAATATATTGGAGAAAACTGATAATTCCTTTTGTAAATTTATTTATAACTAAATCCTAAAAATCTCATAAATTTTCATAAATTTTCAAAATTTTCTACCTTTCACAAGTTCACAAGTTCACGGGTTTTATTTTTTGTTTTGGGTTTCTTTCATAATCATAAGATGATCATTTGATGAATTCCTTTTTTTATCCTATAATTAAATTTTTTGGATTTATACTTTTCTCACCCAATGTTTATTAATTAATATTATATTTAATAAATAATTTCATAATAAATTACTTTATCCTTTTCAATTCTTTCATATATTGGCCGTATTTAAAACTAATTTTTACAATATTCATGCATTACGATTAAATATGAGCCATCATTTTATCATATTTCTTTATTAATTTTATGTTTATTGTATTAATAATTTGAAATAATTCTAGCCCATACATAATTGCAGAAACTTAATATCCAAGCTTTAATTTAAAAAATTTAGATATGCATACATTATCAGAAATTCGACATTTTATTTTAAAAAGTCAAAATTATAATAATCTAGTTAAATAAATCATATTTTTCGCCATTGATACAGATATTTAGTTTTATTGTAAAATTTTATCATTTTTAAGTTTTATTTAAGTAAAATTAGGATGTGATTTGGCCATTAAAATTCTATTAATAGGATTAAAATTTTGTTTAAAAGATTAAGGTTAAAAATAAATAATTATTAAGCAGGGTTTTTTTAATTTTTTTTTAGATATAATGTTATTGTATCCAATTTTTTTGAATAGTTAAATTATTTTCAGCATTGGACTTTAATAGAAATTTTTTTCTTAAGTATATAAGTCAAAGTTAATATTGAATTTTTTTTTTGATAATAAGATTAAAATATTAAACCTTTCCAAACTTCAACACATATTATTTTAAAAATAAAATATTATATGTAATAAAAATTAAATACTTTTCATGAATTTTCAGAATATTTAGAATATTTTTAATATAATGGAAAGATATTAATTTTAGCTTTTTTTATTTTTTCCGTCTATAAAGTTTGAATTTATTATCAAATTTTACTTATACGCAATAAAATAAATAAAAGAAATCATATCAATAAAAATTAAAAGTTATTTATTTACATGTAATCTTTAAACCTAAACTTGTGATTAGATTTTTGATTTTTTATTCATTTTATATAAATTTTTAACCGTTTATATTTTAATCTAAAAACGGAACTTATCAAAAATATTAATTAGCGCTAAGATTTAGCCTTCCGAATTTCATATTAAATATTTGCTTATAAAAATAATCTGATAACATTAATTATTTTTTAATTTTTTATTAAGAGAACTTTCATATTAGGCTCCCGCTGAAAAATCCGAATTTAATCTCATATTTTACATATATATTAAATAATATCACTGTACTAATTTAACATTTCAATTGTCAATTTAAAAAAAATATTAAATAATAATTAGTCAATTTTATAAATTATGGTTATTTTGAAATATCAAACGTTTTTTTGAGAAGAAAAATCGTTATAATGTTAAATTTGAGCTTTTTTGAATAATATGATAGTTTTGGGAAAATCCATTATTATTGAAATGGATACTTTTTTGCATGATATCACTTTTGATCTGAGCTTTTTTTCCCATCAAATAGACTTTTATCATTCATTTATCTATATTTTTTTCCCGAAAATCAAGTTTATTTATTATATAATATTAAAAACACATATTCAAATTAAATTTGGTTTAGAATGATAGGTGTTTTGAGATATGTATAATAAAATTTTGATATAAATTAATTTATGTGATTTTTTTTTTGAAATAATAATATACATGGACCAAATGAATTTCTTGTAGATATGTTTAATTCAGGATTTAAAAGATTAATTTCAACAATTCAGGATATTAGCGAAATAAAAACGAGGATTTTTATGTGTAATGAACTTTTGAGATTGAAGAAAGTGTCACATAGCTATATTTTGAACAACTTTCATCGTTTTTTTAACACTTTAACGAATTTTGACTCAAAAGAGTTTGATTAATAATTTAAGCTATTAAATTAAGCGATTTATAAGATTACAAAAAAAATTAAGCCTTAAATTAAAGATCTTATATTGATTTTTCTCTATTTTTTTAAAATATTTCTAACTTATCATGATATTCTTCTGCAGTAAAATATGAGCTCTGTCTCAACTCAAACTCTGGTAAAAGGGATATATGAATATATCGATTATATTTTGAAAAAATAGTGCATGTGTAAAGTAAAAAGACACCACCAATAATATTAAATTTAAACCTGTTCAATTATTAAAAGGCTTAGCTTTTTTTAGATGCACCTATAAAAATATTCTCAAAATTAGCCTTAGAATTTAGAAATTCCAAAATTTTAATTCTGATGAAGCACAAATAACGATAATAAAGACGAAAATTTCCCCATATTAAAAATAGAAAAGTAATGATGGATAATCAATTAAAATACTGTTCTATATATAGTTTTATAATTTTTTTTGAGCAGAGATATTTTAACAGAAAATAGCTCCTAAATTTCCTAAATAAAACTGCTAATTATATTAACCAGTGTTGTTTAATAACAATTTGTTTTGAGTATATAGTGATTGATATATATTTCCCTATTATTTTATCATCAAAGGGATAAAATACTAGTAATTTTGAATTTATAAACTAAAAAAAATATTCTAAAAGAATAATATGTTAAAATTATTGATACATTTTAAAACGGCTCTGTGGTGAGCCGAGATTGAAAATATGAGCATATTTAGAATTTTATATAGATATCCGGAATGCATGTTTTGATCTTGCTGTTTTTCATCTCTAATTGAACCAATTTTGAATAGTTTTGAAAAGTTAAATATATTTTTAGAAGATCAAAGCTTAATATAATAGTATCAAAAATATTATATAAAATCGACACTATAAAAATATCGTTTTATAATTTATAATTAACCAATGACATAATAAAATTAATTAAATCTAGGAAGAGTTTTTAAATTAGATATTAACTAAAAATCATATTTAAAGAAATAATTTAATAAAAATTAGCTATCGCCACATTATTTATAATAATGAGTATATTAAAACGAATTTCATACATATTATATCGGGGAAATATTTATAGAAGTAACTAAATTTCATTTAAATTATGATATATCAGCTTGATATCATTTTAATGATGATGCTTTTAAAAATAAATAGAATATATCTGAAATGAAACTTTACTGTTTTATTTTAAATTGAATTAAAATTTTCAAAAAATTATGAATTATATTAAATTAAGTATATCCAAATTGTGTTTATATTAATTTAATTTTTATGGAAATACAGAATTTACCTGATTTTTGTCTATTTCCATGGCATTTAGCCGTAATTAATAAATACATAAAAAAATAATCGAAAAAATACTGCTTATAAATCTGTTAATATTTATCTATATACCGACATTTGATCAACATTTAGGGGGTTTATTGCATTGATTTTATATCAATTTTGATAATCACCTAGATAATTGGAGAAAGAAAAAAGAATTCAGTATAAAATTAAATGCAAAATGCAAAATGTTAGAAATCGCGTATTTTATAAACTGAAATTCGAAAAAAATTATTACGGTGTCTAAATAATGTACTTAAATTATTATTTTTTTCTTGAAATAATTAATTGGTATTTATTTGATAAAATTATTCATTCTTTATTTAGATTTGGATTCTGAAAAAAAGAAGTATACAATATATATTATTTATTTAAATAAGCCTTTTCAGGACCAATTTCGAAAAAAGTAAGTCCGATTTGGGAAGAGTTGTTTTTTTTGTGCTTTTTTTTGGAATTCGCTTCAAAGAAACTATTTTTAACACCATTATTTGATATTAATTAGATATTAGAAACTTTGATTTATATTCTACTCCGTAATTCTATTTTCTGGTTTAATTAAAGCTAAAATAGAATTCATCGTAGGATGAAGGTAAGTTTGGGGGTTTAAAGCGAGAAATAAATAAAGTTGATTTATTTTTCGTGCGTTTTTCTAATTATTTTTATAAAAGTTGGTAGCGAAAATCTCAATCGAAAATGCAATTTTGGTTAAATTAAAGAAACACCCTTTAAGAAATACTTTAAAAAAATAACTGTCTAAAAGGTACTGTATATTCATAGCATAAAAATTGAGGTTATAACACATATCCACCAGTTATTTGTATTAAATTATTCATAAAAATTAAATCCTATAATTTTACTGAAAGCTCAGTAAATTTGGTATGCTCAATTATTTAGATTAAATAAAAATAATATTCCATATTAAAGCCGCTTAAATGAAGATTGGTTGCGATTTTGACCTCTTTAGGAGTATTTTATTTGTTTTTTACAGGTCGGTTAGCACTATTTGCGCGTTCATGGGCATATCTTCTCTTTAAATTTATCCAAATAGCAATGTCAGAGTTGAAGTCTATTGATAATAAAAGTTTTAGAAAATGTAGTTTAAGCCTAAATTTAAACCATTTATTTGCATAGTTTTCTATATTATCCAAAAATCCATCATTTAAATTATAATAAACTCGAAAGAAAATTATTTGTGATATGTTTTTGAAAAGATTCTTGTAATGGATACACTTTTAGAAACTATTAAATTTCAGCAAAAAACAATTTAATATTATTTTCCCAAATTGGGTTCACTTTTTTCAAATTCATTTTTAATTTTTTTGTATTTTATTCGACTTTTTTCGAATCCATTTTTACTTTTTTTGTAATTGGTTGGACTTTTTTCAAATTTGGTCCTGAAAAATTGTAAATGAAACTTTTCCCTACAATTATTATGTTAATTTAAAAATAAAGAAGTTTTATTAGTTAAAGCGCATTTTTCAAAAAAATATTTCGATTTTCAGTACCATCCAACATAAATAACTTTATCAAATTATTATTTTTTCATAAATCGTTTGATAATTGATATGTCAAATTGTTTTTTTGGTTTTCATTTAATAAAAATTTAAGAATTTAAATTTTTCGGATGTTTCACTTGGACCCTATTTATAATTATTAGTTTCGATCTTTTTTATTGGTTTAATTATAATTTTTAAACAAAAATAAATAAATTTGTTATATCTCATAAAATGTGTTTTTATTGTTACAATCCCTTATTTTAGAGAAAAAAACGTTTTTTTTTCGATGTCATAATTTTAATGGTAGTTAATATCAAATTATATAAATAATTACAAGGAAAAAAAGTTAGAAAATATCGGAAAGAAGACGCGTTTATGATTTTAATTTTAGCACGAAATACTAAATAATGACGGAATTTTTTTACCGTAATATATATTTATTCGGATTTTTATTACACTGAGAATAATAGTTAATAGTAGCATCTGACTGATTTTTAAGATTTTAACATCCCAATAAGAAGAGCTGTGATTATTTGATTATATAAATATAATTAAAATAAAAAAAATATTTAATTTACCTGTGATATGATAACATTTAAAAATAAAAATTGATTTTTATAAAAAATGGTACAAATTGAGATTATCTTTCTTTTATGGGTTATTTTTTTTGGAAAAAAATTCCATAATGAAAAAATATATAATTAATGTTTATTTAGGAGTACTTTACTGTTAATTGATTAGAAATTTCTAAATGTTTTTTTTGGGAGATTTAACCTGAAGATAGGTTTATTTTTTAGCGATTTCTGATTATAATTATAAAATCTTGCATTTAATCACATAAATCAATATTATAATAATAAAGTGATTTTTTTAAAAATGAATGTGAATTCTTTTATAAAATTTTACAAAAAGTGTGCCATTATTTATTCTGATAATTTTATCGATTTCACTACGAATTAAAATTTATTCGACATTTAATTCTATTAATATTATATTTTTTGAGTTCTTATTGGATATATTATCAATTTAAAGTTTATTGAGCTTATAAAAGAGGGTTTAATATATATATATATATATATATAGACTCAGCTTTAGAGATATCATTTATTATTAATTTTAAATCCCGAATTTATGGTATGAGTCATGAGATATGTGTTATAATATATAATATAAAAAATTTTTCATGGATTAAAATTAAAAAACCAAATTTAATAAGCAATTTTTGCTAATTAATAATTACGAGTTTAAATGTATTGAATAAAGATTGGGAATATTAGCTTATTAAACTTTTCAATAGATGCTTTATATATTAAAAAACATATGAAGTCGTAATAAACCCTTTTAATCCATTTTTATATATAAAAGAAATATTTAAAAGTTGACTTTAAGTAATTTTTTATCATTTATATCTTGAAAATTTTAATTCGATATTTTTATATTTTATGCATGGTAAATTATTAATTGAGGGCTTATAATTGAATTTAGCGCATACTCATTTAATAAATCAAATAAATTTTATGTATCAATTAAAATTTATTAGTTAATTAATATTAATTTATACCGAAGAATAAATAAATCCTCATACAAAAAATAAATCCCTCAATTATTTTTATAAAAATGAGGGTCTAACATTTTAAAATTTGAATTGATTTTGAATATCAAAGGTTTAAAAATGACTTTTAAAGACTAAAAAGTGTTTCGAAAGCAAAAAAATTAGTATAATATAATAAGTAAAAAATATAGGATGAGTTTCTGTCTTCGCACTCACAAAATTTAGCAACGCTTTTTATGCTCGAAAAATTAAAATTATGCTTAAATCGGAAATGAAAACTATATGGGAAAAAAAATTTAAAGTTTTTAAAAAAAATATAAATATATACATAGTTTTAAATATTCATTGATCAGATTAATGGAGATCTTAAACATAATTATAAATTAAAAATTATATAAAGAAATAAACAAGATTTGTATATATAACCTATAAAATAATATTCGAAAAATTATAAGATTTAAAAACAAAAAATATTAATTGATTTTTAGAATTTAAAATAATTATACATATTTAAGTATCATACATATTATATAGAAAATTATTTATTCAAAAAAACTATAATCAATAAACCGCAACATAACAATTAAAATAGAAAGTAAAACAAAAAAAATATGAGTAAAGAAAAGATCAAAATGGAAATTAATGTTTATATTATATCGCATTTAAGAGCTTTTTTAAAATTTTAAATAAGAAAAACTATTATTTAATAATTATTATTTGAATTATAGATGTAAAAAAAACCATTTTAAATGATTTAAAACCTATTTATCAATAAAAATCATAAATTTCATATACATTAATATCAAGTAACATATTGATAAAAGAATAAAACATGAATTTCATATAAATTAATATATAAAGGAATAATTTGTTATAAATAATATTAAATTAATAATAGGAAAAGATTTTTAAAAAAAATTATATTTAGAATTTTCTATATCTCATCCTTTTTTTAATAAATAATTGTATAAAAAAAAGAAATATAATAAAATTATTGAATAAAAGAGGAAATGATATTATTTAAATATTAATATATTCAAGTAAAGACGTGGAGAATACGGATTTTAAAATATAAATATTGATTTGGAATAAATTAAATATAAATTTGAAAAGATAGAAAACTCACTGAAAATAACATTGAAATAAATACTGAAGGCAACATAAAAATAAATAAATAAACTGGATCAATGGTAATATTTGTTATTTATATACACCTGTGACTAAAAATAAATTATATTTTTTACTACCGATTGTGAAAAAGCAAAAGAACATGTGATTTTTTGAATTAATTTTTATGTATAGATGAATTAGGGAAACGGTTTTGCAAATAAAGCTACCATAGAAGGGCGTGGATTAGAATGACGCATGAATGAGATATTAGTAAATATATGCGTTATTTAATCAGGCAGCAGATTATAAATATCCTTTTTATATTATATGTATTTTTTTTTGGATTATAGTGTTTTAGGTTAAAATATAAAAGTATCAGAGGTGATAAATTTAAATAGATCATTATTAGTAATAAAAATATCAATTTAAAAGCTTTTTTTGGGCTTATAATCGCATTTAAATTGTATTAAATGGAAAACATGGTAACATAAGCCCACCGGATTTGCTTACGAGGCTCTTTTTTTATTCACACCCTTCTGCTTAATGTTATTTTGCTGGATTCAGAAATAATTTTACCATAAATTTTGCATGGATATAGCTTATTATATTTTATATATATGCAGTCAAAAATTTTAGGTTTAAATTCCCTATTTATCAGCTATTTCCCTTTTACACATTTCAAAATAATTTTTTTATAACACCTATTAAATTAAGATTTTAAGTAACAAATGAGAGTATCTTTTGACTGTAAGCTCTAAATAACTGATTCTAAGATTATATCGATATTTATCTATGTTGAAATAAATAAGAAGAAACAATGGTGTGGTAAAAAAATTGAAATATTTAATATTTAGCCAAATTAATTTAAGTCTTATTGGTAATAGATGATGATTTTATAATAGCTAATTTGACTATGGTGAAATTTTATATCTTTAGGGTAAAATGAGAAAAAATTGATTTTAGTATTATTTGAAATGTCTGTTATGCATTTTTTTTTTTTTTATGAGAGCATCTTTGAATAGCCTAGAAAGTATTTAATTAGGTTTAAAGTGAGTAAATTTTAAGTTTTCTCAAACAGATTATAGAAAAAGGTATTATTTTCTCAATCGTGGAGTGAAAAAAATAAGTATATAAAATAATAACTCTGTAGACCGATTCATAATGGGTCATTTGGCTCTTATCTCTGGTAATGCTAGGCACTTATTAAATTTTGGTTAAACGGAAAATAAATTTTTTTGATATGTTCATCAGAAATTTAGAAGAAATCAAAAATAATAAAGATTAAGCGTTGCTAATGAAATTGGATATCCAATATTAGGCAAAAGTTTTAAAAAAAAATGATATAATTTAACTTTAGTTAAGATAAAAAATAATTAGCACCACCTGGTTTCGATCCAGGGACCTCAAGGTTATGAGCCTTGCGCGCTTCCTCTGCGCTATGGTGCTGAACTCCGCAACGGGGAATCGAACCCCGGCCACGACGGTGAGAGCGTCGGATCCTAGCCACTAGACCATTGCGGAAACATAGAGCTATTGGGGATCGAACCCAAGACCTACTGCGTGTAAAGCAGACGTGATAACCACTACACCATAGCTCTAAGGGCTTGACCGGGGATTGAACCCGGGACCTCTCGCACCCAAAGCGAGAATCATACCGCTAGACCATCAAGCCATGTCTATGGGGTTAACTTTTGTAATTATATAATATAATGCATATCGACCACAGTTGCAATAATATTTTATTTGGAAGCTTTTTATTTTACCTTTTATTTAAATTAAATATGTACAATAGAAAAACCCTCCTATAAAACAAAATCTCTCTTAGATTAATTTAATAACTAACAGGAAAACTTCCCCATCATTATTAAGCTTTGTAGGAATAATTAGTTAATCTCTTTAAAGTGATTATTAGACTTTTTGAATGTATTCAAACAATTATATATATATATATATATATATAAATCTGTAAAATATTTATGCTTCTACTACCAAAAAATCTATCAAATCGTTTTGAAACTCCTGAAATAACATATTAATTGGTGGAAATATATCTAAAAAGCCTTTTAAATATAGCAAAATCTATCTCTTTCCCTACGAAGAAACCAAATTAAAAAAAATTAAATTTTTTTTTTAAATTTGATTTTTTTTTCAAAATTGGGTCCATAAATTAATTATCTGGATCGAAAAAATGCTTTTAAATATAATTATGAGAGCATCTATAAATTATTGTAAAAATTTCATGTTTGAAAATAGTATTAATTAAAACCCTAAGAATAAAATCATCAAAAAGGCAAAAAATTGATATGTATAATGATAATGATAATAATTCATTAAAATGGATTCTTAATGAGATTTTTCAATTAAATCACCTATTATTATTTTTTACCATTTAAATATCATAATTATTGAGATTACTGTTAGATTATATTCTGTTTCCCGCTCTAAAATGAATATATGGATAGTATAACTTCTTAATCCTGTTTTTATAGAAATTTTCTCATGTTATCTACTTAATAAATCAGTATGTATTTGTTATAAAATTTTTTGGATGGCTTGGATTTTAGTAGCATTTTTTTAATATTTTTACTATTATCATTATTGTTTAATTTATTATTAAAAGTTTCAATATTTGAGACGTATGTGGTAATGTGTTAAATTCAAAATATTTTGGTAAAAAGTATAAAAATTTAGATGTAATGATTAAAAATGGATATATATTTTTCGAATTAATTTCAATTTAATTCAAGGTAAAAGTGCATAAATATATTAATACTTTCGGGGGTTTTCAATTAAATGTAAAAAATCGGTTTTATTTTATATTGATAATGAGTAATTAATTTTTTTTTCCCCTAGATATTATTTTAATAACAAAATATGCGAATTACGACATATTTGTTTGTAGTGTGATATTTTCTTACTGAAAAACGACATTTTTATTATTTTTGGGACATTATACACTATAATTCGTACCTAATTTTAATATATTAAAATTAATCATTCTTGCGTTTTTTTTACGGGAAATTTATTTTAAAGTTGATAAAAAGTTATGAAAACCATTTTTTAAAATTTTCAAGTAACTTTCCTTTACCTCTCTAGCAGCTCCATACTTTGAAGGTATTGGTTCAATATAAAATTCCTGTTTATAGCTATTAAATTATTAAAGCCCACGAAATTTTATTTTAACGGCCATCTTACTATTTTAAATGAAAAAAATCAAGATCACATTATTTTTTTAATTTTGTATCTATTTAAAGATTTGAACATATATATCCAAATAAAAACACATTTAAAATTAAATTTAAAAAGTTTATTATTTTATTACATACCATTCAACTCGAATACAGAGAAAATCTCATAAAAAGTCAATTAAATTAAGAGAGAAAGGTTTTGACTTTTTTGAATTAGCAGAGTTGTTTTTTTAAATTTTTTCTGCTTTATTGAAGATTTTCGTAGTTATATATAGATGTATTAAATCGAATCTGTATTAGATTATGATTTAGAGAATTGAGTAATAAAAATAAACATTATAGAACAAATTAATTTCATCGTCTTAAATCAAAAAAATAGTATCTTTATATTATTTCAACCTTTTTTTTGCGTTTATATAGGTTTATATCTTTTATAAATTGGTTTATTATGTAAAATGGCATTATTTTAAATATATAGCATTTGAATCAGTGGTTAAGTTATTTTTCACCTATTTCAATTGACCTATATTACATTTCACCTAATTTATGACCACTAATAATTAGGTATTAAGCATATATTTTTTAAAGGAATATTTTATAAAAATATAATAGTTTTACTGGGTAAGTAAATTTTGATTTTAACTCATAATAGGCTGCATAATTAGCTAAAATGAAATTTGGGTAAAATATCCTGACACCGAACCAGCATAAAAAAATGTTAAATCTGTAATATTCTTGCGTTTATTAAAAAATAAAATAGACAGAATAAAAAAATAAAGGTTTAAGACTAACAAATCAATATAAACATGATTTATTTTCTCGTATTAGCTATTTAAATAATAAGAAAGTTTTATATAAAATTTTTTAGAGCCCCGTATAAAACCTGTGAAACTCCTAAAAAGACAAAAATATGATATTTATGATTTTTAAATGATTTTAATAATTTTTATTATATTACTTTGTCAGATTTATCTAATTTATTAAAAAAATGCTTTTTATAGCTATATTATTCACATTTATCACACGTGACTGTTATTTTTATTTTTTTGATCTGAAAAAAAGATGGCAAAAAACCACCAAAAAAGAACTTTTTTGGAGCTATAAAATAATAATCTGGAAAAATACAAAGATTTAATAACTAGTTACATTATATCAAACCGAAGAGAAAGTCACTCTACTGATAAATGTAAAAATTCAACTTTTAGTGGAAAAATAAAGAAAAGATAGTTGACAAAAAGATAGACTCACAGAAAGATTTCTCCATTTTTAATGCAAAAAACTTCAGGATTATGTTAATAACCTCTCAATTGTGTTTTCTTTTTCGGTTATCTTGCTTTTTATTCAGGCTATATTTAGTCCAGTTCAGTACATATAGACAAAATATGTGTGATACTCGGCTCGCTATTGTCTAATACCAGTTAAACCTATCTGATTCAATGTTCTTAATTTTAAAAAAAGTCTTTAATCAGTTTAAGCCAAACCCCACTCCCAAAAGTTGCTCTCAGTCATTTTAATTCACCAAAAACTACCCCAGTAAATTTAGTAGCATTATTAAAATGAGTGTGAGGAATTTGGGTTATAAAAGATGCCATATATATCTCCAGAGACTGAAAAAAATTTGGGATAATATCAAGGCTCATTACCTTTTAAAAAGCCTGGCCAGAGAAATTTAATTAATGTGATTAAGGTTTTTAGGTGTGCAAGCTATTAGTGACGTGATTTAAAACTGAAAAAATATATTTATTGACTTTTTAATCCCAGATATAAAAAATATATAAGGAAACTAAGAATCTAAAAAGCTTTTTATAATTATAAATATAAAAAAATATTGATTATAATGGTTTTTTTATTAATTTGGGAATCAATTATTGCACACTAAATATTAAATAATAATTTAATTTTAATATAAAAAGAGTCCGATTTGACTCAATTGATATGTTCTGAAAAATAAAGTTGGTTTATGAATTTTAATTTTACTTAATAACCAAATAATTTAGACATTTTAAGTTCATATAATATTAAAAAATATCCATATAATCCCACAAGTAACTTTCCGTGCCTTCTTGTCTTTTAAAATTTAGGATTCCATATTACATACCATTATAGAATATTTTTTTCCTCCGGATAGATTTTTATTCTCATTTTAAGAATCACACTATTTTTTTTTGCAGTTGCGGAAAATAGATTAGATAAATTCAGTGTTAATAGTTTTTTAATTTTTTTTTTTTAAAAAAATATGTAAAAGGTCACTATAAAGATAGTTTCAGCATAATTTCAAATTGATCCAAAGAACTTTTGCTAACATGGAAGTTATAACTGTCTAAGATATTTTCTGTTTTTTTAATTATAATTTGGCTTGTGTTTCGTAAAAAATAAATTTAAAATAGGTTGATTTCATCTATGATTTAATAAAAGATGAAAATTAAATGATCATTTTACCTGAGTAAATGTTGAAAATAGACCATTTTAATAAAAATTCACTTCTATGGGACTTTTTTTGTGTTATTCACCATAAACTTTTTTTCCACAGAAAGCATGGGTAATATTGTTATGTAATCCTAATTTCTAATTATATTTCAAAAAAATAATTTTAAATCGATTTTCTTGGTATTATCACAAAAAATTGTTTCATTTTTATAACTTCTCCATAAATTATTGATAGTAAAATTAAATAACTCTTAAAAAACCAAAGAATATTATATTTAAAATATTGGTTTTAAGTTTATTTTTTTGAAATAGTTTTTTTATAAAGTAATTTGAGGTAAATCGAATTGTTTTGTACATTAAATTTATTGAAATTGTGCTTATGATACATGTAATAAACACTTCACATTAAATAATTAAAAAAATAAATCGAACGAAAAATTAAATCTCCGATAAATATTGCTGAAAATTATATATATATTTTTTTATTAGCTTTAAGCAGTTTATTATACATGAATTTTTTTAAATTTAAAAATTTATAAACTTTTTTTAATAGAAAAACTAGCTATTTTTGATTTATATGATTTAGTTTCATTATAAAATTAATGATAAGAATCTGTAATAGAATTTTTTTGGATTATAATATATCTTTGTAAATAATGATCGATTTTCGCCTTAATAATCACCAGAAATTAAAATCGGGTTTTTTATGATTTTTATCTTAGATGGAAATAAGATTTTTGAAAATTAAACCAAAATGATATTTAATAAAGGATACAGAGACTTTGGGTAATAATCGTAATCTTTATTTTGGTTAGAAATATAAATTTCCCATTTTATATCTTTTTTTTAATAAAATTTTATTCAGCTTTCAAAAAATATACACTAAAAAGTTTTTTTTTTTTTGTATCACGGAATTTTATCGTAAGATAACGTCATTAAAAACTATAATAAAAAATATGAAAAAAAGAAAAAGTCGTATAGAAAAGAATAATATCCTAAATACAATAAGTTCCTCTGCCGGACTACCGGCTGCGTACCTACTGGAAAAGGGTTCAATATACCAACCGAAAGACCCCCCTGGCATTGCTTCAAGTAGGCTGGATGACTGAGGTTACGTGCAGTCAAGAATTAAGCTCTTTTTCAACGAACAATAGTTCATTGAATCTACTGAGCTCCTAGTCAGAGCCTACTTCTAACAGAATTAATAAAATTAGGCTCCTACCCGAACATGGGATTGCTCTACGTGGCTTTCCTAAAAATAGCTGTTAGACGTTGAGATCCTTCTGACTGTCAAACGCTGGACTTTTGCACTAGAATATGACTCAGCTGTGCTAAACGATCGGTTGCTCCTGTTTCTAGATGGTTCTTCTTTGGAATCGCTGTCCTCCGAATTGCTCTGCGCTGCATCCACTATTCCCAACCAAGAATAGTACAACGCTATGTGAAATTTTGGTCTAGTGTACTTCAAAATTACACTATTAATCCCCTAAACCACGGCAAGGTATTTCACTCTTAGGGGGACTAAAAAGATCTAAACTATAGATTAAATTATTAAAAAAATTAAAATCGATCCTCGCTTTTTTAAATAAAACTGCAAAATATAATTTAATATGCCAACTTTATAAAACTAATCATAATGAAAATGAAAATGAAAATCTAAATGATAATAAACATTTTATAGATGAAATCAACTAAATTTAATGAAATTTTGATGTATCGTACACAAATATTCGTAAAAAAAAAATTATCAGAAATAAATATGAAGTATATATATATATTCAATTAACCTATAAAAATGCACGATTTAAGTAACAATTTGTTCCAAATTGGTTTCTATTATCATTATATTTTAGTCTGCTGTCATTATCACAGCTTGTTCTGTTTTAAAAATCATTTAGTTTAATATTAATAATGAGTATGAACTATATAGCACGTTATTGGCGTTATACTAAATAAAAATATAATCCGCTTTGAATTAAAGCAATTAAATAACTCAAATATATTAATATAAATTTATGTATAAATATTTTATTAATTTTTTTTTAACTCTCTGAAAAAAAAACAGATTTTTTACATATTAAATTTCAATATTTAATATATTTTTTGCTTTTTTAAACTTTTTCTTCGTTTTAAGATTTTTCACTATAATTTCTGATCTGTATCTTTAATTAAAAATTAACCGTGTGTAAACTGTGTCTCAAAAACAACATTGTTTTTTTACTCAGAAAATATTCAGCTAAAATATTATTTGGTGATATAGAAAAAATTAAAAAAACTAAAAAAAATTATAGCTGATAAAAAAACTGAACTTGACTGCATATTTGAGAGACTATTTATCGGTTCCAGCGAATTTTATTTGAAATTTTTATAGTAAATTTAAATTATTTATATTAAAAAGCTACAATTTATACCCAAATACTCGATTTCGAAATATTTTTTTTATATCAATCATTCGCTATCTATAGTACTCGATATAAAAAAAAATTTCTATGTGTTTTTTCAAAACAACTTTAAAATTTTATGTTAAAAAAGTTTCAACTAGATAGAATTCATACCATTCATAATTACACATTTTTTTTAGGGATTATTTTAACTTTATCAATATTTTTCATTTTTATAGATTTTTATCTATATTATTGATTTTTTACAATATTTAAGTTTAATTTAATAATTTAATAATTTTTCATTTTTATCATGAAAAAATTTGAAGTATTCATTGATTATTAATTTCTCCAAAATTTAGCTTTAATTTATTATCTTAAAAATGAAATATTAAAAGTCTTTCAAATCTAAAATTTCTTTCTAAATTCATAATTAACACCTCTTTTAATATGTTATAAAGAAATTTAGGACCTATTAAAGAGGTAAATTAAACTTTAAAAATATTTTAAGTAAATAAGTAAAGATTGGTTTTTATTAATTCCATAAATTTATTTTTCATGTTTATTCAGAGTAAATAAAGATCTATTATTTTTTATTTGATTGCATATTTTTTAATAGATTTCATAAGAGATTTATTTTAATTATTGTTTTTTCAAAATAAATGCGATGCTATAAAATATTATTCTCTTAATAATTTTTAATGAAATTTTTTTTTTTAAATATTTCAATGTGAATATTTTTTCAAACCTAAAGCTTTCTGGTTCATTTTTTTCATACGTTTCATTCTAACCAGGCACGAGCTTGCTTCCAAAACTTTTTTTTCATTGCTATAGACATCATAAAGATTAAAAAAAACCCCAAATTCCATTTCTTAAAACATAAACTATTTTCTATTAATTATTCCGTTTTATTATATTTTATAAAAATAAAAAATTAAGAGCATGAATTTGATTGATTGATTGATTGATTGATTTTTTTTTTCAAACTAAAATTAGATTATCCGAATTCAAAACTTTATTTTTATAAAAGAATTTTTTTTGGTGCAAGTTATTCATCCATTTTTAGAATTGAAAATTTTTATTTCCATTCATTTTTTTTTTAAATCTACCATTTCTGAGAGAAATGTTAAATTTCTTTTAGTAATTTTTACGGGAGAATTACATTAATATTACACGAAAAAACTATTTTTATTTTATCATAATTATATGCTATGTATAAATATAATTATTTTCATGCTTACTCTATATCTTTTAATAAAAATTAAACATTTTCTTCTGAATTTTTTTGAAAAAGTTGAAATTAAATCTCCAGAAATATTTGAATTAATCCTTTTAATATTTAAAAAATTAAAATTAAAATTTAGACTATCTATTCCCATTAAAGTTCATATTTTTTTAAAATAAATTTTGGAAATTTATAATTAAAGAAAAATTGCTGAATATCACAAATGAAAATCTGTAACTATTTTATTTAAAAGAAAATTTAAATTTTGATTACTTGCTATATTAGTTAAATACTTGGGGAAGAATATTTGAAATAAGTCTTCTTTTATTCTATATTCAATATAAAATAATAAATTGAAGTTTTTCTTATAAATAGTTGAAACAGCACTTTTTTGAATATTTCATAAAGTTCATTTATTTAGATTTTTTTTTTGGACTAACTATCGGTTCATTATTAAAGCCAGTGAAAAACAATATAATATCTTAATTTGATATCAATAAAATGATGAATAATATTTTGAAAAATAAATATTACACATATATCGTTAACTTTTTTCCTAAAATTAATAACTGAAAATCGAAATTAAAAAATATATTAAATATTTCTATTTTCTTTGATGAGAATAATACCAATTTTTATCTTAATTTACTATTCGTAATTAAAAAAGCTTTAATATGTTATCACTCGATTTTTTTAAACCAGTATTTATATATTTGTAACTAATTTAGATTAGAATATTTTAATTCTAGGTTTTATATAGAAAAATAGATCTTTATGCTTTTTATTAATATACGAAAAATTCAATTTTTTTTTAAATATTTACACGAATTTGACTTTAAAGTTTATTTTATATGAATCACAACGATATTGAAACATTAAATATTTTTCTAAAAATCTTTATTGGAATAATTCCTCTATTAGATAATTTTTACTATAAATTTACTTTTAGATTATTTAAAATTGCTGAAAAATTTTAATAAAACGGATAGGGTTAATTAAAATTTTCATAATGATAAATGCATAAATAGTAAAATTAGTCATATTTTTTTAAAAAATGTCTCGATTTGTAATTGTGTATTCTGCTTGAATGAATTATTTTCATTTATTTTTTTAAATTTTTATAAGATCAAATTTAAAAAAATTCACCATAAAATGCGAACCAATGAATTTTATTCATATCCACATTGGTTTTGATTTATATTTATTTATATATAAATTAAAATTTAGGCTAAATTATAAAAAAAAAGGGTAGAAAGTTATTTTACGGTTGATTTGAGTAAAAGCTGGTAAATTTTATCATTATATGTCAATTTATAGTTTATCTGATCAATTTAACAACAATCTGTCTTATTGACTTGTTATCTATTGAAAATCTGACATTTATAACGATACCGAACAATGAGTAATTTTCTATTTTTTTACTGGTGATAATTTTATCCAATAGAGCCCTGATAATTTTTCTTTAATATTAAAATCAAAATAATATTTGCTAATCCCTTTCAATATCAACATATATATGAGAATATATAAAAACAAAAAAGGTACTGGGAGATTTTTGATTAAAATTTTTTTAAGTTTTGATGGAGGATTTAAAAAAATGGAAGATTCTAACGGGTAAATTATTAAATTTAACAGATTAATTTTATATTGATTTTTAAAAAATCAATTTGACCGACACTTGATCAAAAAGACCGCTTTTCGATCAAATTGGCAGATTTTTACTAGTTAAACTAAAAAAAATATCCATAATAAGATAAAAAATTAAAAAAAAATAATCTCCATATCGTTTATTTATTTATTTTATCTGCACCGATAAAATTTATTTTTCTAGAAATATTTGATCCAATCACAGAAAAAAAGAATTATCAATTTTTTTCTTGGTCTTTTTAAAATTTCTTGTAGCTTTTTCAAACAATTATTTGAAAAAATGAAGAATTGTAATGGGTTTCAAGTACATAATTCGTTTTAAAATATAATTTTTCTGAATTCAATGTAATAATTTTCAAAATAAAAATTATAAATAATTAATAAAAATATCAATTTATTATAATTTTTTTTTCAGAAAATAAAATTTTAGACACCGTAAAAAATTTTTGATGATAGTTTTTTGTTTAAATTGAAAAAGTTTTTTACCTTAACTAGGGATTTGATTTATATACTATTAGCTATAAGAAGATAAAAATATTTACATGTAGAATATTATAGAATAGCCTTCTATGATCTAATAATTTTGAAAAAAAGAATAAGAAAGATCTCAAACACGAAATTCTGCTTCGTTTTTTATTTTTTAGTTAATTAATTTTATAACTAAAAAAATTATTTTATAATACGAATATTAATTTCTAATAAAAAAATAGGTTTTAAACACCAACATATTACTTATAACCAAATATTAGTATACCATAACATCAATTATTCATACCTTTAAATAAATACTTTTTGGAGATTTAAAAATGTTAATTTTAACTCGAATAGATTCCTAAAGTAAAATATACTGATTCATAAGCCCATAAATATAATACAGCCTTTAATGATGTTAAAAATCTATTTTTTTGACATTCATGCGATCAAATTTTTCTATAGTAAGATTTAAATGTTTTATTTTAATTTTAATGTATATTTTTTTCGAGTTAAATGGATTTTATTTTAGCGATTATAATTATTTTTTTATATTTATTGATATACAAAAAATCCATTTAAAATTAATATCATTTTAAAATTATATAAAAATTATTCTGTTTATGATTTTTTATTATAAACAGGTATTTTCTCAAAAAACCCCTAATTTTTTTCAAGTTTATATCACTTTTTATTATTTTTTTAGAAGAGAAAATTGTTAAATTTAAATGCTATCTAATTCCCTAAAAGGTAACTATTTTTTTTTTTATATAGATCTCATTTATTATAATAATTAATATTAAATTTAAAAAATTATTATAAATAACATATTTGACTGATTTTACATCTATTTTAAAATTATCTGGCAAAAAAGATAAATTTTATACCTTTAGTTTTTTAGAGGAAAAAATCTAAAAAAAATTATTTATTTTTAAAAATTAAAATCAAAATCAGTATATAAATTTCACATCATTACATTTTAGCAATATAAATAGGCTATATAAAATTTTATTGATTCCTATAGATAATAAATGAGAAACTCAATTTTTTATTTTTAAATTATTAATTTCTAATATTTTTTTGCATTTGTATTGATTTTTTTGTAATAAAATTTTTTAAAAAGGCATTTTTTACTATAACGAGGGGATGGTTTGTGGCCATATTTAATATTTTTGATAGTCATTGAGGATTTTTTGAGCTATTTATAAAAATATTGATATTTTTGAGTTTGTACATTAATAATTTTGAATTTAAAAATTATAAATATTAAAATAAAAGTTGGCATGCATTTATAAGTTTTATTTAGTGATCTCCTGAAGAAATTCTCTTATTTTTTAAGATTAATAATGAAATAAAATTATTTACTCCACTATTTATAGTAAAATGGCAAAAAAAAATTTCCAAACTTATTTAAATCGAATTCAAGCGTATTTTTAAATTTGGTAACATAATTTTATAAACTTTTGAATATCAAAGAAATAAAAAATAACGGGAAAATATCCAACAGTGAAATTTTCTCATTAAAAAATAAAACTATGTCTATATAAAAAAATTACTTTATAAATTGTTGGGCATATTTTTTTCTGCTTCGAAAAGATGAGGAGCAGTTAAATTTTTTATTTCAATTACAATTTTAAGTACATAATCAGAATAATGACCTCTAACATATGTATTTACCCAAGAAAAACCAAATAAACAAAGAAATTAAGTTGAATTTATGATATTGGTTTAAATGAAACAAATTTTCACATTTCAAGCTGAAATTCCATAGTTTTTGTCTTATTAAAAGATAATTTAATATTTCCCCTGTAAATTGATTAGGTGTTTTTTTTAATCTTTAAAAAAAAAAAGTTAAACATTACTTAAAATTATACGGCATAAAAAATAACTTTTGAGAAACTCTAAAAAGCTAAAATATTTACTATTAAATTGAAAAAAACGGCAAAGCATTGAAAATTTCAATTTATGGCTTATTAAATTTTTTTTATGTTTTTTAACTTTAATTTATCATTAAAATAAATACTCCTTGATTCTGAGGCCGATGTTTAGTTCAAATATCAATCGTTTAAGTCTTAATAATTTTTTTAAAAAATTAATTTTTAAGCTCAATTAAACTTAATTTTATTTAAAAAAATATAATTAATTTTCTTCTGAATTTTTCTGACTTTTATCGGAAGTATATTAAGTATGAAATTCATTTTTTCTCAATTGTAAAGGAGTCGAAGAGCAGTTTTCATCTCATATTAATTTATTTTAATAGTTTTTAAAATTTAAAAACTACTGATATAAAAAAATATTTTATCGCTCCTCCTTTTAATAATACCTTCCTATTTAAATTTTTTAGATCCATTATTCATCGCTAATATTTTAGAAATTTGTTTTTACCTGTTTATAATACCATTGGATTGTTTATTTAATTACAACTGATAATAACTTTATGAATAATTTAGATTATGGAATATTTATAAGAATAGCTACGTAAATAGAAAGTAGAAATTTGAATAAATTGAAAAACTAAATAAAATTTTATCATATAAAAAAAAAAAAATTTTTTATTATAATTCGTTTTTTTTGAATTATTAAATTTTTAAACATTTTAGGTGATAAATTTGAACCTTTTTTGAATTTATAATGAAAATTCCTATTTTTAGATTTTATAAGTTTAATATTCAATTTGTTGTTATTTTAATTTAGCTAATCATAATTTTTTAGAGAATTTAACCCAAAATATGGGATTAATTATGATAAATTATTTACAGTAATTAATAAAAATTACCAATAAAAATCATTCATAGATATAACTTACCTTTATTTTTTTTATCTAAAACTCATTTATTTATAATCAGAAAATTCGGAAAAAGTTTAACATTGAATTGAAAGAAAAATAATATTAACAACAAAAATATACTATTTCTGATGGAAAAAAAGGAAAATTTAATGGGTTATAATCTTAACTAAGGCTAAAAATAAAAAAAATCTGACCAAAGATCATATTAAAAACCATTAAATAATTTTAAAAATTAGAAAATTTTGATAAAATGTGTTTTAGTTTGTAATAAATGAAGATTGTGGATGGTAAAATTAAATTTATAAAAAAAAAAAATATCAATGCTAATTAATAAATGATAATTTTCATACAACCTCTTAATAATTTATTAATTCATTTTTAATAATAAATTATGATATTTTTTTTAAAAATAAAAAATAAACCTATCAAATCCTTTTTTTTTTGGTATTTATTAGAATTAATAGTACCTATGGATAAAAATATTAAGTTATTAATATATTACCAGTGAAAATCAAATTTTCCGATAATGAAATTTTAAATTATTTAATATTGGATCATTTTTTAAAACATGTGCTTCCTTAGATAGGATAACAAATCTAAAATATGAATTTTAAGCCATCATTTCAATTGATACGATTTAGCATTCCTTAAAATTGATGTATATATTTTTGAGTTCGATTCGATTTAAAGATTATTATTCATTATTATCATATAGTATACATATTAAAATCTAAAAAATATAGCTAGAAATAAGAAATCCACAAAAAGAAAAAGTTATAATTCAAAAATATATTCCTAAGAAAAAAAATGATAACTAAGTGTAAAAAAACTATGATGCTTAATGAAGCGCATTTAGATTAATTATGCTGTTATCAGTATCTCCATATTTGAATCCAAAGTTAAGTAAAAAAGTTAATGTTTCATAAATGCAATAAAGATTCAAATACAGGTTTAAATTTTAATTTATAGAGTTTTTTTAAAGTAATTATCGAAATCACACACCCATGATAATAAAGACCTTCAATAAAAAAACAACAAAACTTGTGAATATTTTTAAAACTCAAACCATTCATTTTAAATATGCAAACCGTCTATTAAGAGGATTTTATTTTCGAAATACGAGTGGTTTATTTAAAAATTATATTAACCATTAAAAATTTTATCAACAGTTGATAGTTGTGTTTTTTAACAGGAGTTATTTTTTTAAATAAGGGATTGCACAAAAAAATCTTTATAAATTAGAAATTAATAAATTGAGCCATTATTGATTATTATATCTTTCAGCAATCAATATAATATTTAAAATTAATATTATTTGTTTATAAAAAATGAGTAAGAAAAAGATTTAGGTTATATTTTACAAATTTAATAGCGAGTTTATATTATTTCCGATAGATAATTGATAATATGATCGATATTCCAGGTTTAAATCTGTATATATATTCGAAAAGTTTTCATTTTAGAAAATAAAGAAAAAATTGTTACCGATTTTCATCAAGTAAAAACACTATAATTTCAGCTAGAATAAATAATAGAATTAAATCGTAAGCAGTTATTAAAAAATACGGATATAATGACTAAATACTAATTATATTATTGGGCTCCGAAAAGATTGTAATAAAAGGTTGTTTTTCTTTATTTTGTATTAACAATTTTTTATTACGCTATTTTTATTACAAAATAAGTGTTATATGGAAAAAACTGTGGATATGCAGTGTTTATTTTTACTATAAAGAAATTGATAACAGATTTACAAAATAATGTATAAAATTTTTTAATACCGCAGAAAGAAATATTTACATGCGGTTGTAAATTTACTCATAAATAAATTCAAAAATCTATGTTTATTTATTTATGGTACTAAAATTAGCTAATTAACCTTAATTTACATAATTAAATGGTAGGAATTTATGGTGGAGGTTATTAATAAATGAAAAAAAGAAAGGGATCGTTAATTGAAGTTTTTTATCATTATGAGCGCCTGTTTAAGATAATTCATATATTACAGAGTATTTTTTTGTTTATTTCTAAATTATAATATTTTCATTTACACTTATATCCTAAATACCTCTTTTAGTTATCTATAAATTACAGATTGAGATCGAAAAATATCTTTCTTTCTTCATTCCAAGATTTCAAAAAATGAAGAATAAAGAGTTATAAGATAAATCCTGATAATCAAATTTAAATTTGAAGGGTTTAAATTATGTTTTTTACAATAAAATTAGAGTAGAAGGTTATTTTATAAGTATATTATTTCTTATTAATAAAATTTAACTAAAAATCTTCAAATTTATAGAATATATCAAAGCTAAAATAAATATAATAAACCTAGTTATATTTTTAAAAACAGTATACAGAGAAAAATTATTGGTTCAATATTATGATGAAAATAGAATTTAGAATCTTAAAATTTTAAAATTATTTTTACTTATAAATTTCCATAAAAAAAGAATTTAGATACTTTTTTCAGACTCATAATCGACTAAAAAAAAATTTATAATAGAAGTGGTTTATAGAATTAATAATTACGAGGAATTTTTCAATTCAATAATAAGATATTTTTTTAAACCTATATAATGTATTATTTTTATTAAATATGATAATATATGATCTTAAAAATATAAAACCTACATTTTTTCTTTTTGATAAAATTTCTTGAAAATGTAGAATATCTTAAATTGAGTATTTTAGGAATGATCAATATTGTAATATCACCAGAAAATATGAAAAAAGAGATTTTATGATATATATCTGGTTTCTGTATTCGATATTTTATTGACGCTAGTAATGGTTCTCCTTTCCAAGAAAATTAAAAGTTTTTTGAAAATTTCGAAAAATTATTTGAAAAAATTTCCTTGAATTGTTAAAAAAACTTTGAAGCCCCGCTTTTTATTCATAAATCAAATTCAAATTATTCTAAAATTAAATAAACTAAATAATTTTTTATTTATAAATATTATAAATTGAATGAAAATATAAAAGGGTAAATTTTTTTTTATTAGTTGAAGGATATTTTTTTATAATCTAATACGAATTAATGTTTTAATAAGATTATTATTATTTAATCAGTTATTATCTTATTGGTACTAGCACTGATCTTATTTTTGGCAATCTCGGCTCAAATTGACTTTCAAAAATTTTCTTTAAAATTAACCGAATTATTCTTTAATAGAATTTTGAAATTAAAAATTATATGTGAGTTTAATCACTAAATATCATTTTTGAATTAATAAAATTTTTACAAAATTATTATATCTTTTTTGGAAAAAAAACTCCATCTGTCACTTTAACGACTCAATAAGTTGTGAAATTGGATTAAAAGCTCTATCCAAAAACTTGAACTCTGAATTTTAAGTTTTCAGGTCATTATATACCAACCAGAAAAAAAAATTCAAATAAAAATTTATTATAAATCCGATAAAAATCGATAAAACCCTATTTTAAAAAATACGAAAAATCGGAATTATTTCGAAATTTTTGTCACCTAGATTCTCTATTCCATTCTATAATATCTATGACTATAGTAAATTGGCTTAAGGTGGCTGAAAAATTACTTAAACTCCGGAAACTAAGTGTTATATGCACACATATTTGAATCATGTATTTGAATTTTTTCAGAAAAAAGTCAACTTTAGGGTATCCAACTCGAATCGTACTTATATGAAATTTTTAAACTCATATTTCAATTATTTTAATTATGCTTTGACTGGGACCTCTGAAATTCGATTTTTTTTTCTTTTCGAATCGGATTAAATTAGGTTTTTACCAAAATATTTATAATTCCATTTCAGTATAACTGAGAGCTATTTGGTTAGACTTTTTAGTTAGATTCAGGCAATTCGGTTTTATAAAGAATATTTTTATTAATTTTTTTATCTAGAAAATTTCTTATTGAATTATTTCTGGGCGGTTCGGAGTGATCCCATCCAAAATTTTCAGATTATTTGATGGGTAATTTAGGCGCAGGATACAGATTTCTTTTTTGATTTCTAATCAAATATATTAACATAAGTTTTTTTTGGTCGGGGGAGGTGGGGATTAATTATATAATTTGTCTGATGCGATGGTTTTTTCACTTTATGAGTTTAGAAAAAAAAAATTATCCATTTTTTATACACAAATCTTGTAGGTGGTTATCCAAAAATCGATGGATTATTTTATGAGATTTTAAATCCTATTTTTAAACGTTTAATAACTATGATACGCACACTTTCTAGCAGTGCCAGTTTTTAAGAAGAAAGATCAAATCACCAGTTAACTCTTTTTCTTTTCATAGCAGCATATTTCCCTAAATTTTCTAAAAGTAGTATAGATTTTTCGATTCCAGCTTACATAGGTCTGACTATATTTTGGTTTTGCAAATTTTCTTTTATCCTTAACAGCCTATAGGAATTAGATTTTTTTTTATTAATTTTATACTTAAAATGTTTCTTACCGCTTAAAGGAGCCAAAATAAGCATAAATATTCTTCCATAAATTTAATTTTTTGATTTTTACGGATCCTAATATATCTTATTTAATATTAATATTGCAAAAAAATTATGTAAATTGATCAAAATTTGAAAAATAATAATTTAACACGTGATATAGAATTGGTGACCAATAATTTTTCAAATAATTACTCCAAACCTTGATTCATTCGCAATAATTTCATACGAGTTAAAACATCATCAATTTTATTTAATTATAATTTTATTAACGAATCATATTCAGAAAGTGTCAATTTTCCATACTATAAAGTGCAGTCCAGATAATTTAGAGATGAATTAAGGTCATAAAAATCTTGTATAACCTTGAAAATATTACAAATATAGAAGTATAAATTTATGAGTGAGAATTTTCAGTATTTTTTCATCCCATTTAGAAGAAATTTGGTATAAAAACATGATCCTCAATCCTAATATATATTTTAAAGGATCTATATAGTTCCCAGATAAATTTGAGTAACTTTCCTTTAACCATACATTCCTTTAATTTGTATGGCAGTGCGGTGTGGGTCGCTTTTAAATAGGCATTGATAAATTAGATATAGCATAATTACTTTTATTTTTTTTATTATTCATCTTTGATGAATTTCTCGTAGGATAGTTTGAGATTGGCTCACTCTTCATCACTTTCAAATCCAAATTTTACTTTGACTAAAATTTCATATTATAAACCGATAAAAATGATCCGATATCTAATATTTTTAAGTATAGCTTCTATATTGTACAAATAAGTGAATTTTCTTGATAATTATCATTTTTTTAGTATCACCCTTTTCAGGAACCGGAAATAAAATAACAGTGTCTATATTCTAGGTATTTTACCGAAAAAAAGTAAATATTGCCATTTTTAACATTGGAATTTTTTCTAATATCACCGGTTTCCATATTTTATTGGGTATACCATCAGTTCACAAGATTTTCTAATAGGTGTATCAATTATTTCAGTGGTATTTATTTATTTATTGTTATAAGGAAGAGGGAAAAAAAATCGTCAAAAATTGTTTTGCGTTACAATCTCGATGTCGAAATTTACGTGAAAATCTAATATGAAATGAATAAAATTATCTATAATAGCTTGATAAATCATTATTTGGGTTAAATGGTATAGCGAATCTTATCAAGATACCTTTATTATAATATAAGTTTATCTAACATTATATTAGCATTCTGAGAATCATTCACAGTATCTGGATATCAGTAATTCACACAAAATATAAGTTAGGACTATAAAAAGTAGTATCATAGGCAATTATTTGAAACTTTTAATCGAAATTTGTTTTTATTTTATCTATTTTCAAAAAAAATACATCAGGATGCGCCAATTGTAAAATTTCACTGTTACCCTGTTGTTAATGGAGTCATTTTATAATAATTTCAATTTTGTATCACAATGGAATCACCGATAACCTTTTATTGGATTTTACTTAAAAATAATTGTATTTTTTCCATTCCTGAAATCTTGAAATTTATTTCTGCATTTTTTTATGCTTGAAATTACTATTTTGGATAAAGGTTTTGAGCTGAAATAGGAATCCACAGATTTGGATTCAAAACCCTTTAATTTGTCAGATAAGTATTTATAAGTCTCTCCTTTTTTTTTGTATCACGGAATTTTATGACAAGTCCCTCCTAAAGCTTATTTGTGTCTATATCAGCTTCGATTTATAGGATAAATATGTTTCTATTTATTACTTGGTTAGAGGACAATATGATTATATTCGCTTCAATTTTAATTTATTATGCTTGAACTTAGAGTGAGTCAAAATTCCACTCTTCAATAACTGGTATTTATCAGATAAGTCAAGATTATTGATATAGGTGAACCAATTTTTTCTAGTTTTAAGTTGAGCGAAAAAAATATGGTAAATCATTCAATCAATAACATCTTTAAAATACATATATTCAACTGGGCTAGTACTTTATATCGGTAATTTTCTATTCCTAACTTTTAAAATAAACTTTTTGCGCCGGGGATATCCGTGTTGTATTCCCCTATTTTTTTTTATATTTTGATTTTTCTACAAGTATTTAAAATTATTTCGTCTTTGAATTTGATACGCCAAAATAAATTTTGCGAAATATTCAAATTGGTGACCATAATTTAAAATATTTCCATATTCTGCATTTTCCCTGAAATAATTCCGGATATCCATGTGTATGAAGATTTATAAACTATTTTTCGGACCAAATAAATTCATGACAGATAAATATTTAGCTGATATCACCTTTTTTCAAGCCAGCTTTAGCAAAAATTCAGTCTCGTCCAAGATGAGTTTTTAACTGCATGATTTTTAATTAAAAATTTCTTATGAGTGTCAGTATATTTAGCTGATATTATTTAATAATATGATAAAAATCTCATCTATTTTTTTTAATGCCACTGAAATTAAAGTTCGTTGTTTTAAATGTATTACTGTGCCAAATATTCTGAGAGTCTAATTAGGACCCTATTAATTGTTTTCGTTGTTCATAAATTTTTCTTCAAAGAATTTCCATTTAAAGAATTCACTTCAATGAAATTTTCGGTTTTTATTTTTTTATTTTTTTCTAATCGAATTTTGGTATCAATTATTTTTCTATTTTTTTTAATTTCTCCAGATCACAATATTTTATTTTGTGGTCACACGGCTAATTTTTTTCACAAAATTGACCGTTGCGTTGTTGCATTGTTGCGTTGTTTCGTTTTTTTTAAATAAATACATAAATTCCCTCATAAAAAAATTTAAAACAATATTATTCTATAATGTTTGCTTTTTGAGTTCTTTTAAGTTAAAAGATAGTAGTTTTGCTACTATTTTTTTTTAGAATTTCTTTTTCCGATCAAAATATCATTAAAAGTGAAAGGTTTATTTAGTCTTTTTTGTGATTTGATGTTGATACAACCATATAATTAGTTCTATGCGATCATAATGATCTTCCACATCAATTTTGGATGAATATGATATATCGGAACCTTTATCCTTTTTCCTGTTAAAATTGGCTTCATTCTTTATAGACGGGCTCGAGTTTCTATTAGCTGCATATAATGTGGTAGGCTAGTTGATCATCATACCTTAATCGACATATAGATGTTTTTTTGGGCTATCTGTTGCCCGAAATCGGATGACCTGGTAATATTTCTTCAATTTGTGATAATAACATTTTTAGTTTGTTTGAATCTAGTTCCATAAGTTTATTCTTGTAAGTTTTAAAGATATTATCTGCAGATTTATTGAATTCAAAAATTATTTTTTCATCGATTTTCATTAATTGCTATGAAAAATACCTTAGATCTCCTATTTTTTATCAATTTTTTTGCCTCCTAGGTTAATTATGGCGCCCTTTAAAAAACTCGATTCCCGAAATTTTTATTTTTAGGAACTATGTGGGTGGTCGTATAGCCTGTATTCTCTCTATGGTTCTCTATTTTATGGCTGGATTCATCAATGCGGGTATTTATTGATTAAAAATTAACCTGAATGTTTTTCAATTCTTTATTAGATGAACTCATCTCCCTCATTTTTTTCTGAGATTGGGGCACTCAGACTTTCAGTGGTCCATCTTTTTACAAGTTCGCAAGCTTTTTTTTAGCATTTATAAAAGATACAGATCCTCCCACTTTCTTTATTCAGAAGGCTAAGAAGTTCTGTCTTTAAATAATTTTTTTTTCGAAATAACCCTCATATCAGAATTTAGATATTTAGCTGCTTCTTTTTACTATATAAAACAATATTTCAGATATTGCCTAAGAACGATGGTTCCCGATCGATTATTTCGATAATGGATATCATTTTAAATTCCGCAAAGTTAGGGGTTTTACTAATATTATGTCCTGATTCATTTGGAGAGTTTGATACATGTAGATTTTTAATACTCCAAAGCAAAGATTATTTTATATAAGTTTTAAAGAAACTTTTTATTAGTCGAAAATAAGGTATGTGACTGTCTTGTATTTCATGCTTCCTCATGTGAATGGTTTCAGAGATGGAGCTAGAAACATACTCTACATATTATGACAAATTTTCTCCAAATTGGATCCATGTTACAACCTATTTTAGGATTGCAGCCTCCAAAGCAGGGCCTCTTCAAAATGTTTTGGTCTCTATAATTAAGAATTTTTTTTATCGAGACCTCTGAATAGAGCTTCATACCTATTAAACTTTCGCTTAAAGTCTCTGTTTTTTTTGTGTTTCAATTTTTGTGCTTTTTCGGTGTATGAATTTTTGTTTTGTTTAGAGTCTCAGCCGACTATAAGTCCTGAGGCATAGGAAAGTTTAACACCGCTCGGTTTTAAAGACCCCTAGTGCATTTTTTTATAGTCTTCCCTTTACCAGCTTTCAACGATAATGGTCTGGCGTGTTTAGATGGCCCTTTTCCCTCCATGGTAGGCAAGCTTTTAAAAAAACCCCCAAGAAGCTTTAATGAGTTTTCTTACTCTTTGTTATTTATTTATTTTGGGTTCGAGAATCCGATTCTAGATTTTTTATTTCTTTTTTTACGGAAAATAAATTTTAAAGTTAATAAAAAGTTATAAAAACCAATTTAAAAAAATTAAAAAAGTGAAAATTTTTCAAAAAAAAATTCACCCAACTCCCCTCTGCCGTCTCTAGCAGCTCCATAAATCGAGGGTATTGGTTCAAAGGGGCTGGTAAATCACTTAAACTCTGGAGTTTAAGTGTTCGTGGCACGCTGATGCCAATCAGAAATTTGGCTGTTACCAACACAAATTTAAAATCGGCGGGGTCAGCTTGTAGCTGATTTAAAGTATGTTTAGACTCCCCTCCAAGGAATAAAAAGCATAGATAGCCTGTACACAATATAAAGCTCTCTAGTGCAATCTGAGCATATTTTAGCAGCTGACCTAGTGTCGATAATATGGAAAAAAAATGGGAATAGAAATAAAAAAATTTGATGTTAGAATTATGAAATTTTAATGGTTGATTCAATTAAAAAAAGTCTAAAGTAGAGGGAGATTTTAGATGATGAATACACTTTACTTGAGTCTATTTTTTATTTCTTTTTTTAGATTTATTAAACTAAATATAAAAATTGACCGATTTGGTAATAGACTGAAAAAAATGAACTTAGGTTTTGCTTTTTTGCAGTTTGTCGATATATCGAACCAATAAATTATATCATGAAAAACTGCTGGCGGAAACAATGAAAACCAATGTCATTTCAACCAAATAATCTCCCATACAGAAGAAAATTGATGAGAAAAGTCGAATTAGG
>LSSL01007777.1:0-20330 GCA_001953115.1 Smittium mucronatum | reverse complement strand
GTTTACCACCACTTGGTTTTGAAGACCCGTGGTGGGCTTACTTGCAGCCTTCACTTTACCAACCTTCGACCATAATGGCCCGGTACGTTTAGAGGGTCTTGGCCCCTCCATGGTTGGTAAGCTTAAAATCAAAAATAAAAAGGGCTTTCTATGTTTTCTTACTTTTTTTTTTGGTTTTAGGATTGAGAATCGGAATTGAGATCTCAATCGTTTTTTTGTTTTGTTTTCTTGCTCTTTTTTCTTATTATAGCGTTTAGTTATCGTTAAACACTAAGTACAGATAGCCTGTATACAATATACAGCTCTCTGGTACTATCTGGTCAGCTTTAAGCAGCTGGCTTAATGTCGATAATACAAAAAATGGTAATAGAAATAAACTTTTTTTGATAATGGAATTCAGCAATTTTATTGGCTAATTCAAATAAAAAATCTAAAGGAAGAGAGAGTAATTCACACTCTTAATCATAAAATTTCTTTAGTTCAATATATCACTTTATTTTATTTGTTTATATTTCGGTTTAATTTTACCCAATACTATGGTAACACTTAATATGTCTCCTATTTGATGTATAACGTTTAAAGAAATAGACTTTTTTTTACAAGGGTTAATTGTGGTATTAGTGGAAACTGCTATGTCATCTGGATTTTCTGATTTTGTCCAGAATGCCATAATACTCCATCAATATTCTAGTTGCATCTTTTTTTACTATGAAATAATACTTGAAATCCATATTTATAATCAATTTGTTAGAATTCAACACACTTTTAACCATGTTGCGAAAATGATTTCGAAGTTTTGTCAACCCATGATAATAGCGCGGAAAATAGAGAAAATTATAAATGGAAATTTTTTTGGAAAAAAAAAAAGCTTGGGTTTATTGTATGAAGAAAGAGGGGAGAAGATGATGAAAATAATAGATAAAAAAAAAAGTTTTGATTGTCTATATTGTTATGATCACAAAAAATAAAGCAGGGGAATATTTTACTGTCAAAAATAGCTGGTTACAAAAAACCTACATTTTGGGTTAGTAAAATCTTAAAGGTTCAGGTGTTTATGGTTTTTTGGGAAGAAACCATTATTTTATTTTAATAATACACCGGTAGAATTTTAATGTATTTATATATTGAGAAATTTTATTTTAAAAATACACCGGTAGAATTATACTATATTTATATATTGAGTAATTTTAGTCTAGAATAGCTCTCAGAAAATCTACTTGGTATAGATCTAGAGCTAATTGAATTCTTATTTGACTGATTTTGGGCCTATAACCCCCGCCTAGGGGTGATAGAAAGTGATATGGGTGATTTGGAGGCTTAAAGGGATCAGGGAGATAATTGCCCAAAATTTTTAATAATAAGGAGCAAAAATAGGCGCGATAAAAACTAATGAACTGTTGCGGGTATTGTTTTAGTGAGAGAATTGGTTACCAGACACAATTTTTTCAAGAGGTATGGCTTTCCTAGGTTTATTTGACTTGCTTAAATGAGAATGGCACCCAGACTTTTTGCAATCTTTTTGTTTACAATAACTTGTAACTTCACCAGAAAAGCGGCTAAAGTTTTTGGGGTTTGATTCAAAAGTTTTTAGCGATTTGTGCATGAATGGGTTAATTTTGAATATTTCATTTCCTATGGGAACGGATAAAGGCATTTTTGGAGGGGTGACTGTTTTTATTTTGAAGGGAGGTGAATTTGAAAAGAGGTATTCTTTTATATCAATGGAGGTGTAGTTACTAAGTAGACAGCAATTAAATTTAATGAATGTAGTGTATCTGGGAACCAGCCATGGATAAAGGTCATATTCAGAAGTACTATAAGGCTTCATTAGATCTAGAAGATGGTTGTCGGATTTGTGCATAATAAACCTACGGGATTTTAAAGAATATAGATGTAAGATAAATGAATGGATTGTTTGGGCAACTTCAGAGTTCTTGGAAGATAGTGAGATATTTTTAATAAAAGTTTCATAAGCTTCGGCATCTAAATTCGAAGGGTTATATCGAGAATTTGAAGGGAGAGAAATAAAATTGTAGTTTATTAAGATTATGGCAGAATAAAGCTTCCAAGGAGTAACAGTGGTGCTCCAATATTCAATGGGGATATGTTTACATTTTAATCGATATAGCTTAGCGACATCAAGGGCAGCTTTGATACATTTTAGCTTGGAGGATCTAATTATTTCGGGCTCGATTTGGAAATTTGGCAAGCGAACCAGATCAGACTGAAAAAGAAGGATTTTTATCGAGTTCAGTAATTGCTTCGTAATATAAAAAAGATTCCAAGTTTCGGTGTTGCGGATAAGTGTGAAATCTTTAGAATACTTGTAAATAGTAGATATATTCATCATATCAAAATGTGCAAATCTTTTCGAAAGAAAGGATTCGAGAGTGACGATTTTCTGTGAATAGAAATAATATTTGTAAGAGATCGATTTTTGGGAGGGGGGGTTGTTGTGCCACCTAATATTTAAAAATTCAGCGACCTTTGAGAATAAAGTGTAAGTCATGACCAACAGATGAAAAAAGTCAGAGGGCAGACCCTTCCCTGAATTGGCGTGGTGATTTAAAGCGAGCAAATCTTCATCAAGCTCGGGAACACTGCCGCCATACCTCCAAATAAAGTCATTGGAGGGGAGTTTCACAACAATATCGTCATTGATAAACGTAGGAAATCCGGAGCGATAAATATAATTACATTTGGTGATAATGAAATAAACCCACCAGACCCTTCTTGCAAACTCAGATTCATCAGTAGACTTAAGTTGTTTGTATTTGCAAACAGAGTCGATCCTATATATTTTTGACTTTAAAACAAATCTACGAAAAGAAATGAAGAGATATAACTTTATATCAAAAGTTAGCGATTATTCTTCTTTCTTATAAAATAACATTTAATTATTTATACTTACAGTTTTTGAAACCCTAAAAAATAACATATGGGGATTTGGATTAGATATAATTACAAGAAGCTTAAAGAAATTATTTAAATATTACTAAGTATCAATTCGTTTTCTTCAGGATGGATAAATTTCCAGTAGTAAGCTGAAAGTAACAGGCTTGCCCAAAGCAAGTACAGATTGTTGGAGTCACTAGAAAAGCGGATGGATTTGAGGGCAGCTTTAGCGAAAATTTTATCGACCCTTTGGGAAGAGGGGGCAGACGATGGCTCAAGGATCTCGCCACCAGCAGCAAGCAGAGAGTAAACGAAATATTTAGGGAGTAAGTTATTTTTGAGCTTGTATAAAAGTTCAGGGAGGCGTATGGGGATCATTAAGGTGGGATAAACGTGAAGAACATTTTGTAACACCAATTTCAATTTATCGTAGTTTGGAACAACTAGTAAAGGGCTGGATACTTTTTATAGAAAAAATAATAATTGAAATATAAGGAACAAGAGTAATTAATTACTAATTTTTTTGGACTATTTACCTGGACGAGTCATGACATGTAGAAAGTTATAAAATTTAGTTTGATAATTCTTTCGATGATAGGGGGGAGAATGTCGCTCTAATTTTTAAAACTTAAGGCTGGAAAGTATATACAGAAGATGTCGAATATTTATTCAGATGTATCAAATGCATACAGGATAGAGCAAATAAAAACGATAAAATAGAGAAAACAAAAGTAAATGTTGCGGAGAGGTGTAATTATAATATATTAAATTGAATTTGCCGTCACATAAAATTTAATAATGAACAAGCTAATGATATATGAATATTGGCATGAAAAATAGTTGATGTTTTCAAAAGAGAAAATGCTTGTGTTTTCAATCAAGAGGACAAATAACCTTTCAGAGTAAAATACCACAATTTATGTAAGGGAACAGCAATAATGGCATCAGGTAATGGATTATCGCCTTTGAACGATAAAATTAAACAGGTTAGATTAATACCACGATTTTATTTATTTATCAGCAATTAATATCATATGTGAACTTTCGATGTTTTTCTTATTGGGAGGATTGACAATTAAAGGGAATAGGCTAATGCGCCGGAACCGGATTTTTAGGCCCACATAATATCATATATCTCAGTAGATTGTATTGGATTATAATATACTATAGATAGATTTATTGGTTCAATTTTCGGAGAGCAAATTTACTTTTCGGTGCAGAATGAAATTAATGCACTTTATACCGATATTAAATTTCTATATTAGTAATACTTCAACGCCAGCATTACATATTAGGAAATATATTGTGATAACCTGATAAGAGTTGATAATAAAAGAGTCATAAATTAATTTAAATTTATAATAAAAAATCGTGAGTTCCAATCCCATGAACTGAGAAAACTTTATGAGGGGCTTTTTTTGTGCAAATTTAGTAAATTTATAAATTGGTGATTTTTTTTTTTGATCTGAGATTCTTAGAATGAACAGACGCTTTTTTGCTCAAAGCATTATTGGCAAATTATTTTTAAACATGCTATTGGCTTATTAACAAAGTAAAATCTTCAAAACTTTGACAAATTGGCCCTCTTTTATTTACCACAATTATTATTTGCTACGTTTTGTATTTTTATTAATGAATATTATTACTAAAAAAGAAATAATAAACTCTTATGAGTAAAAAATCCGGGTATGTCAAAGAATCTGCCATATATGTAAAATATGAAAATTTGTGAATATCAACTATGCTCAATATAAAAAAGTGTTCATGAAAGGCTTTTTAAAAAAGTAAGCCTCGTTGAGGCACTATGTATTGGGACTCATAGATGGTTAGAAAAAAGTTAAACGAGCTTTTCTAATAGAAGCAAAAATTTAGAATATCTGTTCAAGAAAAAACTTAGACATTAATCAACAAGATCTATTCTTTTTCATCTTGAGGATATGATGAAACCTCATTCACTGAATTCCAGATACCTTCTAAAAGAATAATAATTTTTTAAGATGTATTTTTGCCTGAATCGATTATAATTTTTTTTGCTTACTTAGAAATTTCTTTTCTGGATTTATTCTCCTTTTCACTCAATTCGAAAACCACTAGTTTCGATTTATTGGTTGATAAAAGAACATAGATTAAGAAAGCCTTATCAATTAGTCTTATGGATTCTTGTAACCCTTTCATTTTTATTACAATATCAGCAACCCAAATTAAACCAAGGCATTTTATAAAGATCCTACTGGTACATATCTAAACTGTGAAAAAAAAAATCTTCCATTTTTTTCATTCTTGCTATTGTACCCATTCAGAGAAATTGGAAAAAACTTTTGGAAAAGAGATTCTCGAATGCAATTTCTCTTTTGGCTATTGAAGAATCCGTTATTCTAGAGTATTTAGACTTGAAAATTACCGGGTTTTAAATTATGACTGATCTTATCCCCTCTCTTATCCTTGAAATAAAAAATTATTTGAAATTTTGAAATTTTATGTATATGGTTTTTTCGATTACTCAATAATATCATTAGAAAGACAGTTAACAAAATTTGTAAAGTATAGTCAAAATAATTTAAAAGGTAGATATTTCGGATTTGATATTTTAAGGGGAAAAAATTGGTCAATTTGGGAATCCGTTATTATTTTACAAACTCTACAGCTATTCTCTCTGATAGAGTTATTAACCAGATCCTTTCTAAAGATTAAGCTTATACTTTGAAAAAGTCTGAGTTTTGTTGCATATCAAGTGATAAAAACTGCTTTTTTTCAATTTAATATAAAAAATTGATGGAAAAATAAGTGCAATTAGGATTAAAGTCAAAAAATAAATTAAAAATCGTTTCCAGGGACATATTTTTAAATAGCTCTCCTGGAATAAAATATCTATTTACTCAAAGTAAAAAGGGTGATGTTAAATTGAGGAAAAGAACTCTTGGGTTGAATACCCATTTTTGAAAAATAAATTAGGGATGATTATTATTTCAACTGTTAATAATATCTCTAACAAAAAGAAATATAATCATATCCAAAGTGAGCAATTTCAAACAAAACACCATCTCATTTTCGAATATTTTTTATTATATATAAATATACACGCCACCCGTCATTAGCCACGTAATGGAAGTAAAAGTATTGGTCCAAAAGCTGAACCGAATATAGGGTTTATATTGTTCAAGAATCATAGATTTTATTTCGGGAAATTATAATTGAATAATTTCTAATGTTGAACTTGATTTTTTTAAAAAAAGAACTCCTTTTAGATCTTATTTTATTAATAGCTAATGTGTTTATTTTTAATTCTAACTCTCCAAGTATTATACAGTATTATGTGGTTAATTTTTTAAAACGCTCGTTTTTTATCTACCGATCTTAATTACAAAAAAAAAATACAGGAAATGTATGCATTCTTTCCTGTCATTTCTTTCAAATTATTTTTCAGGGTTAGAAAAATAATCTTATGTGGTTATTATGTTTTGCCATAATTCTGACGCGGTTACGTAACCCCTTTTCCGGGACCTGAAGGGATTAAACTTGATGCTCCAAAGAAAAATGAAATCCAAATACTGATAGTGCAACTTAATTCGATACTTCTCTACCATTTGTTATTGAAATATATTCTCTCCGAACAAGTTTATACTTTGTTTAATTTTTTTCCGTCCTGAGCTGACTCATTCCTATAATTTCAATCAATTTTTTGAAACGTGTCCCCATAATTAATTAAACCCATTTATATTAGAAAAATAATGTAAGGAAATTCGTCATTTATTTTTCGGGGGAAGGGGATGACTGTATACACATTACATTCATTTACTCTTTGGCCCAAACAATCCATAAGGAGAAAATATGGAAATATTTACTTTTTCTCCAGCCCCTACAATAGTCAAATCTCTTATAAGAAAATGAATAAGTCTTTTGACACTAATTTTTGGTAAAGATACATTGTTCCACAAAACCAGAAACATTTTTTATCACATATTCAGGTATTATGTCACCAAAACTCCGTTGATATATTGACTTCGGCCCGGAGAATATTCAAATAAGGTATAAAGCCCCCGAAAAACACATCTTTATCATCTCTTTGTTTACAAACTTCACCTAGCCACCCAATCATGTCCACTCTTCAATGAATGAATAAAAATAAATAGAATCTCCCCAAATGCCAACTAATCACCACTCTTTTTTTTATTCCTTGACTCTTATGGGGAACAAAAATTTTTTTTCAATAAATGGTATTATGTATAGAAATCCAACCTATTATGATCGATATATCATTTTCATAACTCTACTGTCATTTCACCAAACAATATCATAACAATTTTTTGAATTAATAGTGATTAATGGTCGTTTCAATGATTATTCAAAAGTTTACGTGTCAACACCTAAGTTTAGTATACAAAAAATCCTTTATGGAACAAGTCCATATAAGTATATATTAAAGCATAATATATTTCTCTAAAAGAAAAATTATAGATAAAGCCAATAAAATAAAGTAGTTTTCCAAGATTAACCTCTTTCTAACAATATAATTATAAAACTTTATATTTTATCTTTTTATGCTGACTAAAATCCACATATATATGAACGCTTTTAATAAATAAGCATTATGTTAAAACCAAAGCTCATGCATATTAATCAAAAATATATAGACTTTTCTATTATTTATTTTCTACCAACTGATTATCATTAGCTATCGATCCAAAATCCAATATAAATATATAACAAATATCGATTTAGAAACTCTTTTTTCTTTTTTTATTACTCTGGTATTAAAGAGATAAATAAAACAGTATAATTTTTTACAATTATAATTTTCATAAATAAAGAAACATATTGCAAATACGATTAGCATTTTTCTGCTAAATTCAAAACCAAGTCAATGCTTTAATATCAGAAAATTGATATTATAAATCTTAAAAGAAACAAACAAAAAATTTCAATTTATAGAAATATTTTTTTATTTAGAGAAACAAAATTCTAATATTGCAAAATTTGAATCTTTAATTAAAAAATATCTTATTTTTAGCATTTAAATTATCCTAATAATATATAACAGCAATATACTATGACTTCTTTATTTTCAAAAATACAATTAAACCTATGTATTTAATATTTGTCTTCCTAGAAGGAAAGTGAAACGTGCGAAATGGCATATCTTTATTAATTTTTTTTTTATCTTGAGCTCTCTTTTTCTATTCACAAATAAGATATTTATCATCGCTTTTTAAATAAATGCAATATTAGTGTTAAACTTCACCTACATTTTTTTTGTACCTAATAACTATCGATTTAAACATAAAAATAGAAAGACTTGAGCACTAAACTTCATTCTACATATCTAATCTCTATTTATCTCAAGAGGTTTTATTTAAATCCCCAAGCGTTCTCTCACGACTTCTAAATTCAATTTGGGATACAGCAGTCTCAAATGAGATTTTTAACACAAAAAAGAAAAAAGAGCTATATTAATACCACTCTTATAAGACTATTTTTAAGTCGGATAAAAAAGGCCGGAGATTTTTGTTGCAGGATTTAATTGGCAGATCTAATTGTTAAAAATTGCAAGAATTAAAAAAGATCGCTATTCTTACTGCTAATAATTTCCTTGTTTAGATCAATGCGTGCTTACCTGAATTAAATTGATGAAAATATAACTTCCGACATATTCGTCCTACGTTTGTGTATAAAGTATACCTTGTGTATTTTTAATTAAAGGGATAAGGATATTTGTATTCGAATTTCTTTTTTTTCGCTATTTTTTTAGAATTTCATTTTGATGAAAAATAATTTTACACCCTCCAAAAAAGCTTAAAAAAATCAATATATTATATATAAATATAATCAAAAGGCCATTGATACGAACTAAATATGAATATGTAGTTTCAGAGAGTGCATTAGGATCGGTACGATATGTTATGTAATCTAATATGGCAGATCCTGTATAAGTGTCTATAGAAACATATTCATGTGTTTTATACTTTAGATTTAAAAGAATCAAGTGTTTTTAATCATATAGATAAACTTATAGTGGTGTTTCTATTGCTAATATATGTTTATATATGTATTTTATTTCATATTGTAGATCCTTCAACTCGAATTTCCCAAGATAAATAGTTCTAGAATATTTTTGCTTCTGAAATGGACATATCTAATAATAAATTAACAAGAATCTTTATTGAGTTCCAGGTTTTCATTGTCTAGGATTGCTATTTAATATAACATTGTATCTTCTATCAAGGCTCTCTCCATTATCTATTAAAAAAAACGCAAAATCACAATATTCCAGGATGTGTTAAGATATTCATTAAAGGAATTAACGTATCTATACCATAAAACATAGATGGGATATTTTATTTGAAAACAGACACTTCAATATTAAAAGTATAATATTTTTTTAAGTTGTTTTTTTATCCTTTTAAAACGACCAATATATCAAATCATCTTTTTCAAATGTAAAAGTAAAATAGTCTCTTGTAATTTTAAAAAATATAAAGTAATATTACCCGATGTTTCATTTAAAAATAAATAATCTTATAAGAATTATCAAAAATAAAACTTTCTCATCAAATATAGATATAGACAAATGAAAAAACATTACCAACAAAGTAAATTCAGCTTAAGATGACCAAAACTTTGGTGTTTAATCAAAAAAACATCTCTAATCACAATCATAAATAATATAGAAAAATAACCAAAAAATATAATATCACAATCAAAATCAAAATCATACAATCTATGTTAAACATCAAAATATTTTTGATAAAAAAATCGGTATAATACCATTTACAAATTAAGATCCCAAAATCAATTAATGATAAATGAAAAAATTTTATTTTGGCTTTTTTTTTTTATAAAAAAAAACTAATTTTACCAAGACTAATCAGCAAGGCCAATAAAGTGGCTAATATCTATAAAACTCTAGCTTTAAATTTCTTTAAAATAGTCTATAGAACATTTTTCAATTGTTGTATTTAGATTTATAGATGCTTAATTTATCTGAACTTTCATAAAACAATTATATAAATATTGTCATCAACATTCATTAGTGACCTGAACTAGACATCTAAGGATTGAGAAATAAAAACCTTTTTTTTATTTGTATTATCATCCCTTTCGGATACATCATACAAAAAATGGCACTTACAACTGAGGCTAAAAACGTCCATTGAGCCAAAATTTGGCTCAAATTTTTTTATTAAAAATTCAAATAAACGAATACTTATTTTGAATTATTAATAATTACGAGACGTACTTTAAAATTAAATGGAATCAGCAATTAATTAAAGAGATAGATGAAAAAGTTCACTTCCTGCAGAAAAAGTAGTCATTTTTTGCTGTGGTATTGGGTCATAAACCTACAATTTTTGACCGATATCAGTAGCTGTAAACGCGGTTTTATAGCTTTGTTCAGATAAAAAGACCCATCCAGTCCAAAAATAAGCCAACATTCAAACTAATATTATGCTAAGAGGCGTCTATTTTTGACCAATATTAACTGTTTAAAATCAAATCCCATAGCTGCGGTCGAGAAAAAAGATGTTTCCTTTCCAAAAAGACCCATTGCTCATGCAGTAATACTAATAAGCAAGGCAGCTATTTTCGACAAACATCTTCCCATAGAAACCTGTATGTATAGCTAAGTCTAGAAAAATGGCACTTCCTGTCCAAAAGGTGGCCATTTTATCCGAGTAAAATGGGGCATTGACAAAGTAAAAATCTCATCCCATATTTTTTTACTTTATAAACAATTATGGTTTTATTACATAATACACCATATATATTGATAAAAAGCAAACTATCTTTGCCAAAATCATTTTTTTTATGAAGAAATTTGGCTCCTAAATAGGTTAACCGGCATAAATAATGGTGAGGGATAAAGTTATGTATCCCATTTTGACCCTTTTTCGGCCAGCAGTGCAAAGCTGTATTTGATTTTTTACATAATGATGACATTTGATTAACAATTCCTATTATTAACGTAAGTATAAACAAATTAAACAATTTGGTTTTATTTTTACACAAATAAGAGAAAACTAAAAATTCAGTCCCGAGAGCCGCCAAACCAGCTTCTATAAGACCCCATCTCTTTCCGGGTCTAAATTTTTGCCATCTTCCATTTGTGTAATTTTAATTTTCATGTGGTCCACCTAACTAGCTTATCCAATAGAATTCGAATATTGATCTTCTATTAATAACATTGATTGAAAAAATGAATGCCATTTTTATGGTGCCATGACTGTTTGCATTACCCATTTCGTCTACTTTTTCTTCCTATCATTTTGCATTATTAAGATAGTACTGATAAATAAAATTTGTGTTTTTTTTTTTAAATTATGCATGAAAAAAGTTAATTTTTTATAATATTTGTTTATTGGCCAAAAAGTATACGAAATTTCCAGTATGACAACTGGAGTGTACCAATAGTCCTGACGCCCATTTTTATAAATTAGACCCTGGAAGGATAAATTCTTCATGTCGTTGACAGGTTATTTTGTGAAATCACTAAAACCGATATTCTGGAGATTCTCTTTGAAAGTGGAAACTTTAACATTAAATTTTTAATACTTTCTCAATTTGGAAATACAATAATAGGATATTCTGTAATATTTTTGGACAATTCAATATTGTAATTACAAATGAAAATATCTGTTGGCAAGATTTAGAAATTTTATGAGAGCTGGTATGTTTTTCTATATTTATTGGTTTGATGGAGATAAAATTTGGTGGTAGCCATTATTATAAATCGAAAAAAAAAAAGTCTAGTCTTGAAAGGAATCTCACATTTATGCTGTTTTGATATCCACTACTTGAAAAATTTGCATTCTATTGGTTAAATTGTTATATTGATAAATAGACATATATAAATTTAGCGAATCGGAGTAAGTGGAAATGCTATTGACAAAAGTATCATCAGAAAACCGTATCAGATCATGTGTCAATTCGGCTGCTTTGGTTCATTATTTCGCAGTAAAGTAACAAAAACAAACTAAACCTTGTTTCCACTAAATAATTTTCTATTTCTATAGAAAAAAATTGTAACTATAAAACTTTTTTTCAGAAAAATTTCATGTTTTTCGAACAACTCATGAAAATCAAAAAATAGATTAAATTGCTTATGTATCATAAGTAAAAAAATCACCAAATGGAAATTTAAATGGAAATCCTTATTATGTGTAAAAAGAAAACAGAAAAATACAATTATTTTTTTCGATTTTCGAAAAAAAATAAATTAAAGAGACCAATATATCTCATTTGACGGGGTTTCCAGGTTTGTTGTCACTCTTTTTGAAATGTAAACTATTTATCCTAGTGATAAAAACATTGTAGTAGATAAAATATCACTATTTGTATATGCATATATATATTGGCCGTAATTGTTATTTCCATCACTTGCTTTTATTGTAAGTTACCTTTATAAAAACTGATCTGATATAAATAAAAAATTTATGCGTGAGTTTTTTTAGTACACAGATTTTTTAATTCGGTGAAATATACCACCCTCTGGCTAGCAAATACGAACAGTTAATTTTAGGATCAGAATGAAATAATTTTGGAACGACTACTATAAAATACGCTAATGTTTATCATCATATGTAGTTATATTTTCTGGATAGTTTTGCATTTTTCTTAAGAAAAAAATTTAGTTGCTCCTTTTTCGAAAATTTCCGAGACAGGTGATTAAAGATATGACTTTTTAAATGAACATGAGATTTATTTTGTGTTTTGTAAAATTTGTAATAAGTTAGGTGAAAAGAGGTATAATAATGGTATTTTTGTTTGTTTTTATGTTTTTTACTGTTGATTATCTTTAAAAATTCTCATAGAATATAACAAACATATAAAATTAAATTTAATGTAGTTTAGTTTAGTATAGTATATTACGTGTTAATACGCCCTAAATTTTAAATTTTAAATTGATTAGAATATATTATTGTTTATCATTTAAACCAAATGATTTAAAAACTACCATCCATAAATCTTATAAAAAAATATCGCTCAATATTTATTTGAATTTTTTTTGTTTTTTTAGAATTTTCTGAAACAATTATTTTATCCGAAATCTCAAACTGAGATACTTTTCTATTGAGAAAAAAATAAATTTTGAAATTAAATTTGATTTTTTTTAATTTGCACTAAAAGTGAAGAGTTAAAATCATTAAAAAAACTATTAGATTTTTACGGGGTTCAAAAAAACCCGTTTTAATCAAATAGCTTATGCCCAATAATGATATTAACTACTGTTATTTAAGGCCTTTATAAATTTAAATATAAGTAATATAGTTCAAATTTTGTAAATTTTAATAAATCCAAGCCATTTTAATGATATTTTTCCGAAATATACACATTAGAACTTAAGATTAAAAAAAATATTTTATCACTTTTAAAAATTTTAATATTTTATTTAGATTTTAGATTTTTCTGATCGTAATTGAATGGATTCTAGAATATAAAATCTATTATTTAATAATTATTTTATATAATTGGTTATTATTTCAATCATTTTTGTGTAACTTTATTTTTTATTTTTATTATTTTTAGCAACCCCAGTTACTTTTTATGATAATTAGGACCCTTTTTCGTTATATATAAAAATAGGCAAATTTTAAATAAATTGGATATATATGATACTAAAATCATAAGCTTGTCGATTAAAGAATATTTGTGGTGTTTAAAATTTAAATCTGTGGTCCTTTCTGACATTATCATATATATTTTTCTAATTTATTAGAGATAGAAAATTAAGTCCAAATAAAACCTGGTGGCACTTAATGTAATATAAATACTTTTATGAAATGCTTAATAATCTTCCATTATATCCTATTTACGAATTTTTTGTGGTTATTTTGCTTTCAGAAAAGGAATAATACACATAATTTTCAATGTTGATATTAAAATATGGTATATTCATGTGCCAAATATATATAATTGAAATAACCGAGAAGTTTTATGTAGAAAATTTTTCTTACATAAATTTTTTCTGATCCACGTTTAAAAATAGCCAGAATTATTCGTTCTAAACACAAAATAAAAATTGCCATACTGAAATTTAATAAGTATGCAAAATATTTATTTAATCACAAAAAATTCAGTTTATTAATGAAAATATTTATTTTGACTTAGAATAAAACAATTAATCTCGGTTTTTGGATTTTTTATCTCAAGAAAATTTTTAATTTTTAGAATTTCAAAAACTTTCCTAGTACGAAATTCAATAAAATTTATACAAAAAAGAAAAAAAGATTGGACTCTCAAATAAATATATAGTAATTCTTTTCTACTATTTAAACTATATAATCATTCCTTAATCCCTTTCTAATATTAATTTTCAAAATTATAATGTTAAAAAAATTAGTTAAAAGCATATATTAAGTTTTTCATTTTTTTTTCAAGCTCGAGTTTGAAAATAATAAATACGATTGCAAAAAATATGAATTAATTTTTATATGTTCTATAAATAAAATAAAAAAATCTTTTAAAAAAATAGCTACTATAATAAATTTTTTTTAGAAAATAGCTAAAATCGTTTTTAAAATGTCTATTCTAGGTTTTTTGAATGAAAATTTGTTAAAAAAAGCTAAATTTCATTTTTTATGAAATTTCGATTTGGGAAATATCTTTGATACATCGATAAGGATTAAATTAAGTATGAAATAATACATTAAAAATAAAAATTAGAAAATTCAGATATTAAATTTTATTAGTACTTGTTAAATAAATAAATTAAATAAGTTTAACCTTTTTTTCTTTCAAAATATTTTAAAAAAACTAAGCCCAATAGTTCTTTTATTTTATTAGCAAAGTATTCAATTGTTTTTGTTTGTTAGGGGGAAGTAAAAATTGGGGTTATAAATATTTTAAGTAACAGAAAAATCAATATCACAGAGTGATAAAAAAAAATTTTTTTTTTTTAAATATTCCAGCGAATTAATAAGTTATGATATATTACTTGCATTTAAAAGCGAAATTTTTGAAAAGTTTAATTGGATATTTAGGAGTATAACTGATTGAAAACTTCATTTGATAATATCTGTAATTTGAACAATATGTATGTATATATATTGTGAAAAATATAAAAGCTATTAACTTCCTAACCGATTCTTAATGGTCATTTTTTGTAGTTAAGTTTTATTAAATTGATATTTTCAAAAGATTAAAAAATCAAATATTCTTTATTAAAGGTATATATCCCTAATAAATTGTAATGTTATAAGAAATAGAACTACAAAAGTTCTACATAATAATTTCCAAAAAAAAACTCAATTGATTATATTTTATACTTTTTAATCCATAAAAATATAATTAATCAAACATAAATACAAAATTTTATCTTTTTTTTTTTTTAAAAAAATCTAAAATTTGAATACCGCAAAATTCTAAAAAAAAAATTTGGCAAATTTTAGCTAAAAATAAGTTTTTTATAAAAAAACTCCCATTTCCGGTTTATCCGCTGTATGTAAATGAATTAGAGCTTTCAAAGTTAAAAAATATACCGCCTAAAGTTCATTTAAAGCTTATATTATCTACTAATAACTTAGGAGAAGGAGGATGGAGGGCTATTAAAAAAAATCGATAAGAATTTCAAGTGTTTAATTGGGATATTTTAAAAATTTTCTATTTATATTATTGAATAATTGGATGTTTTTGAATATATGCATATGATTTTAAATTTTTTTAATAAAGCATAAACAGAATATAGAAGTTTATGGCTCTATAATATGAATTTTTGTCTGTGTTTAGAATAAACATTAACCCAATAATAATAAAATTAGTAAGAGAAAATTAAGAATCTAATTTTTTTTAATATTTCAGATAAGAAATTTTTATGCCTAATTTTTGAATAAAATGTGAAAAAAAATTATTATATAGCTAAATAATATTGAATATCATTCGAATTAAAAAATTTATTCTACTAAAAACTAAAGCATTAATTATCATATTATCCTTGGAAAATAACATATCAGAAGGTAATCTTTTCTAAAAAAATCTGAGTTATAAATTCATCAGATATAATTAATGATTTAATTTATTGATTAAAATAAATACAAAACGTATTTACTTTTACAAATAAATATTTTAAAATTAATCAGCGGAATTCCATTTTAATTTAAAATATTTGGTGATTTAGTAATCATATTATTACTATTACCTTTATTATGCAATATATTTAATTTTCCTTAACTTAAAATTAATTATATGAATTTTATTGAAACTGGAAATAAAATAAATACAAGTTACTACATTTCTTCATTAATTAATCCCGAATTCAGCTACAAAAAATTTAAATTAATGAATAAAATTTTAGGTTCAAATATTAAAAAACTAATCTTGTTATAAACAGAAATAAACACAATTTAATGCGTTTTTTTCAAAGACATTTTTATTAAGAAAATTTTCAGAAATAAACTTTTTTTCATGTGTAAATTTAAATAAATGATAGAAAAAAAAAACAATTTCATTTTTTCTTTTAAAATTTACAAAATTGATAATTTCTCACTTTTTTATCAAAATTTTACCTATTTATTAAACGTGTAGAAATTAAATTTAAATCCCATATTTTCTACAATTTTGATAGAAATACATTTAAGTGATTAAATAAAGTATGAAATTTAATATTTTACTTTATTGAAGCATAAAATGAATATTTAGGGATAATTTTAATAGTGAAACACCTCAAAATCGTCAATATAATTTCGATATTAATAATTTATTATCAATCATAATGTTTTATATTAACTGAGTCAGATAGCTATTTTAAATATTTTTCAAATCGAAGACCTTTTTCAAGTAAAAAATCACCTCCCCTACCCCAACTAAATTTTTATCCTAATAAAAATCATTATATTTACTAGATTTTTTTTAATAAACCCAAAATTATTCTATAATTAATCCATTCGCATACTAATACTTTTTTGTGACCCGAAATTACTACAAAAATGGAACCTTTTGCCTTTTTAAACTTTTTTATTTCAACTCAAACTTATTAATCATCTAAAATAACTTGTTTTTATCGTCATAAAGTGTTACCAAATGCTTTTATTTTAACCAAAGAATCCATATTTTTTAAATATTTTCCTTATTTATAAATTTTATCTTAACTAAAAAATTTATTTAACCAAATTTATAATAAATAGTATACATTAGATGGCCTTTTTATATGTAACTATTTTGATTAGGCGCTAATTATATCACAGGATAATATTTCGACTATCGTAAATAAATAAAATATAGCTCTTTATATATTATTAAAATAAATCTAATGTGTGTTTGAATACTCACTTATCACCTCATCTTTTTATATTGAATTAAATATAATCTCTAAATTCAAAGATTTTAAAAAAAATCAAGAGTACTTAGGGTCATAATGTAGGATTCTGTTAGAAATTTTCTTATTATCTCATCTTATAACCCTACTGTAATCCCAATAATTTTCAAAAAAAATTCATATATTGTCCTTTTGAAAAATGATGATTTCACATTTTTTATTAATTTTTTTAACCATTATTAATCCAAAATTTATCAAAGACCGCGAAGTTGCAGTTTTGAATTCTGGAACTGTTTAATACATATCTAGAAATATAAATTATTCAAATATATTTATCTCAATAACAAAGGTGTTTTTTTAAATATTTTAAAAGCTCGTATATATTTTCACTTATTAATAATTTAAATCATATTTTCAAAATTTATATAACTCGCTCTGTATAATATCCACATCGACAGATAAAGTTCATTTTATTCTATTTTTGTATAAAAACAATCCACTTTACAAATTAATTATAAATAAACATTTTTCTAATGTAATATTTAATGCTATATTGAATCTTTGTTTGAACATATTTAAAAAACTTATTAGAAATAATATTTTTAATATTTTATTTATTTTGCAGAATAAACCCTAAAAGCTAGCGAAAATAATGTCTATATATTTAATTAGTACGATATATCTTTCACTTTAAGCATATTGAATCATATAATTTATAAATTTTCCTGTAAATTTTGAATTTATAATTTCAGATATTAGTGAATTAAAAAGCTGTGTATCTGAATTTTGTTTATATAAAGTAAATAATTTTTTTTTTGAATGATATCAGAAAAAATTTTATTTTTTATTACTAAATAAACAAATATTTTTTGGGATTTTTTCTCACTTATATGCAAAATATATTAATTTAATTTTAGAATAAATCTATGTTTTTTTTCTATTTTTCGAATAAATATAAGCTTTTCGCATATTTTTGTTTCTTTTTAAAATTAATGACGATGATGTATTTATCTTTATATGATATATAACCTATTCATCTATTTTAATTATTAATTTTAATAATATATCAAATATTACAAAAATTCTTACCTTCTTTTTTTTCAACAAAATAAAAGCCATCATCAGTCAGGGAGATATTATTATCTACAATAAATTTTGATGAGATAATTTGAGTTCAATAAAATTCGGATTTATAGTAAAAATAATAGAATATTAATATCGATATAAATTTATTAAACACCTTTGCTGTTACCAAATCATAGAAAAAGGATAAAAATTATTATATTTTCATATTTAAAAGGAAATTGTGGAATAGGAATAATTTTTTTGTGTCTTTTAAGAAGTTTATATATATATATTTGGTTTTTTATTTTTCTGTATAATACTAAATGTTTATAGAGTGTTTCAGTTCTTAGAGAATAGTTTATTGTTAGAGTAGATAATTTTTTTTTACCCAATAGAATTTTCAATTTTTTTTTAAGCCGGGTTATCTACTATTTTAAAATTAGTTTTTTTTAAAACTCTGGAGAATTTTCTACATATTAATTGCCCATAAACTGAATAAAATTATATAAAACATGTCTGTTTAAAAAACCTGGAAAATACAGTTAGAAATATAATTAATTTTCAAAAAGCTTCAAATATGTTTATGATTATTTTTTAAAAGTATTTTTAATTATATTATTATAAAACAATTTAATAAGTCAGTTTTGATTTTAATACTAAGAAAAATGTTTTTTTAACCATTATCCAATTTAAAAGTTGCTTCAGTTTTCTTATTTAAATGGTTCAACTGTATTTTCCTAATTTTTTTTTGCAATTTATGTTTAATTTCTGTTTTAATTATCTTTGAATAATTTTTTTTGGAACTTTTCTTTTTTTATATTTTTAATAATGAGAATTGTAGATTTTATTTTATTTAGTAAATATTTTTACAAATTTTCGAAAATAGATGTAGAATTCTTTTTTCAAATTTATCAATTTTCTGGAAATATTTATGTGAAAAATATAGAATTCTGAGAAGAATTCGATTTAAATTTTTCTGGGGTTTGAGTTTATTTTCTTAATACTATACATTTTTCACTAATCTCATTATTCCACTTTCCAAAATCAAATTTTGGTTAAATTTTTTTTTTACTTGAAAAATTAAAAAAATCAAGTCTAAAAGCAATTTTCACTCATTTAATTTCATAAACTGTTAAAAATTATTGTACTGTTAATTTTTGCAATATTATTCACTATTTTTTAATATGATCATCAAATGGCATATTAATTGAAATATCATTTTTATTATAATACTACATATAAAAATAAATAATCAAGCTAAAAAATCAACATAATCTTTGAATTATTAACTTCACTACTGAATTATTTTAAAAAATAAGAGATCATATCTATCTTAAAATTATATAAAAATTATTTATTAGCACAGAATAAATATCGCGATGATGAGAAGTAGTTAAACTAAAACTTGTAAATCATAAAAATAAATCTTCAACTTACTAGATATTTTTAATTAAAGATAGTTATCACTAAATTAAAAATTTATTATTATTAACTAAATCAAAATAAAAAATAGAGAAAAATAAAAAAAATTATTTAAGGATGAATTTTTTGATCATATAAATTGTGAATTTTTTTGAAACAATATATATTACTTTATCACATAAAATTATATATAAATATTTTTTTTTATAAATTTAACTCTGTAATATGGATTTTAAAAGGGGGTTTGTTTTATTTTTATAATTAAAATCATGATATTTGCAAAAAAAATCTCGGCTTTTTTCAAACCAAAAAAGAATGCTATTTCACAAGATATGTTATATTTTATTGTTTAAATAATTATCGCCATACCCGTGGTTATACCTTTTCAGTATACACGAGGTTAAAGTTAAATCATTTTTCGATTATAAGTTTACATATTTTAATATAAATAAACTTACTATTTTTAACTGGTTCTATAATTGGTTATACTAATACGCTATATAATTTAATATATTTTCATTCTAATTATAATTTCCACGCATTATCTCGATTACTCCAGTCCTTATTAAATATAAAAAAAATCTATCAGTTCTGCGAAAACACTGATTTTAATGTATTAATATAACCGAAATTATCCACCTTTTATGTCTTAGTATAATCCAAATAATTTATGAAAAAGATAAACGGTTTATATTTTTAAATC